>WYDI02039006.1:0-99016 GCA_009867235.2 Psittacus erithacus | reverse complement strand
TATTATCAGTACTGTTCTCAGGCTGAAAGTTAGAAACACAGTGCTGCACCAGCCACTAAGAAGGAGAAAAAATGACTACTACTGCTGAACCCATGACACACTGACTGGTCTTTTTTACCCATGTAATTTGGGAAGGACTCTTCAACAAAATTAGTGGAGTCACACCAGATCAAAACCAGTCATAGTACAGCCAAAAATGGCTCCTTTAGATTGGATTCAGTCAGGGCAATACTGCAGATCTCCCATGAAATTCAGTTCAATTCCATATGTAGAGTAATCTTGTCCCTAAACAGCTGCTAATTTCTGTGATATTATAAGGAAAATAATACTCCAAAAGAAAATAATTTGAAAAGAATAAAAATTCACATGGACTTTATTACAAAATCTAGAAGCAAATGGAATATATACAAATACCACAACACGATAATGAAGCAAAGACTAAAGTAATTTTACAGATAGATACCGAATTTAAAATATGAAAAACTCACTCCTACTGTCTTGTAAAACAAATTAAGAATGTTCCTTGACTTCACTGGTGTGGCAGCAAGTCCTTTAACTAAGGAATATCATGGCCCTGGATATAGCAGTAGGCCTTAATTGCCCACTCCAGTCTTACCTAGGACTTCTACCCATACCCTCTGTCCTCCAGTCCAGAAGCTCCATTTCATCCCAGGCAGACCTTACCTATGTTGTATGTAAGGCTGGGCACAGTTCTATCGCCTGTTATCCTGACTTGCTGATTGCACTTCCTGGAGGACTTCAGAACTATCCATAGTCTTACCTTCATCCCTGACTCCTGCTGCTCTGACTGAGGTCCCTGAATGGACCCTGGACTCAGCTTATTATTTTACCTTGACTGATGGTCACTGGACAGCTGACAGAACAAGCTGTCACCAACCTGTCCTGCTCAGGCACTGTGGGACTGTGCTCTGGCTAGTGAAGTCCTTGCCCTTGCCTGTGTGGTGGTCATCCTGGGCTCAAATATTAAAAAAGAAAACAAACATCAACATCTACTCTTTGAGATGCAACAAGAAAAACCCTAAAGATGGATATTCTTTAACTAAGAATTTTTTTTCCATATCATATTGTCTCTTACTATCTGTATATTAAAGGGTTTGGGAATGATGTTCTCTATAGAATGGTGAGGTTCAATTCTAACCCAACAATTTTTCCTTGGAGAAAAATAAAATTAATTAATCGTTTGTTCTATAATGCCACCTGCTGCATGGAGTTAGGAAACCGGGCTCTCAGGCAAGGCCAATGTCCCACGCCTTTGAATAAATTCAATTCTTGAAAATTACTTCATTCTGGTGGTTTTTAAAAGAAAAAAAAAAAAAGAAAGAAAATACATACGTATGTATACATCCCACACACAAGCAAACGCACAGCAAGTAAACTGTTAACTGCAAAACAGCTTAGAGACAAAGTAATTCTCTTGTGCACTGTCATACTGTGCATTAATTTCTGTCCCCACATAGAACATATTAGGGTAATCAAATAGAGAAATGGAGTAAAAGCAGAAAATAAAAGACACGATTAAAGAGATCTTTAACCATGTCTAAGAAATGTGACCACACTCCCATCCCAATCAGTACAGTTATCCTGCACGCTTGGTCCTCACATGATACAAGAATCATACAGCAAAATGGACTCTGCTTATCATGAATAGTTATCAGAGTTAGACGACTATCTCATTGTTCTGGTGTCAAAAAAGTTCTAAAGTTCAAAATAAGACACTGCATCAATTTGCATGTTTCCCTGCCTCGCACATTATTGAGTTTCAAATTTGCTTGTCTTGGTTGATATAAAAATGGCAAGGGAGGGTTAAATATCCTCTGTGCTTGGGATGGTGGGATAGAGGAGTAAACAAAATCAGTAGGAAGGACTAAAAATGAAAAGGAAAAGATGACATAGATAGGAAACACCTTCCAAGAATTTTAAAAAAAGGTGGAAAGCATGCAGGAATTAAAAAGGGGGAAAAAAGGAGAATCAAATATCAGAAAAAGTTGAAGAGTGTCTGGAAATAAGAGGCAACAGAGAAGAAAATACCCTACTAATCACTGCTAACTCACTAATAAAGAGACAAAACCTTATGACTCTAAAATGAACAAACCAGATTATTTCTTACCTTTATAAATACGGCCAAGTCCTCTGTAGTCCATTTGGTCTGAACAATTGAAAACAACAACATACTTTCCCAGGCATTTGCCCATGTCTTTAGTTGTTTCTGTTTTCCCTGTCCCTGCAGGTCCTGCTGGTGCACCACCCATACTCATGCCCAGGGCCTGTGCCAGAGTGATGTAACACCTACAGACAGAACAAACCGTTCTATCAACCTTTTCCTACTATTAACTACTTGAAGTCCATTAATGTAACCACAGCAGCTGTATTATACAGAGCTGAGGAAGGGGGCAGAAATGGCTATAATTCCATGTGGTAAGTCCTTAGTCACTCTGTTTGCACACTGAAGCTGAGTTACCAGGTACCACGTTTGCTCCACCTGCAGAAAAACAGGCATTCAGCACAGCAATGACTGCAATAGCCCAGGAAATGCACAGGCCAGTTATAAATGCTGAATACCAAAATACTGCAGTATTGTAATTTTCTTACACTAATCACATGCCCTCCCTCCATGACTCAGCCTCATTCTGCAGCACCCAGACCCATTGGGTTTCTGGGTTTTTTCCCATCCTCCTACTCTCTCCCCAGAGCACACAAGATGGGCTCTCTGATCTGGCAATGGGAAGGCACAGGGACTAGAAGTAGCTCCTATTCTTGCCATTTCCCTATCAGCATGCCAAACCAAAGCAGTGCTACCAGTCACATGAGGTCTTTGACATCCAGGAGAATGGCCAAGAGGAAAGATTGCAATGGGCAACGGCAGAAGAAGTGAAGGGATCATGAATCCTAGAATCATCTTCTGCTTCAGCCTCCATCCTCGGTTTACATCCTCAGGTTTAAGTCTCAGCATCGTCAGATGACACGGAGACTACTGAAGCATGTAGGAAGACTGTCGGGTCTAACCTACATGCTCCACAATCTCAGTAAGCCCATTTTAACACTAAAAAAAAATTCAATCTATAAAGTCAATAGCTTTATTATATATCTGGGGAGAGAAAATGGGCACTGAAGAAATCCAAACGATACCAGCTAGTATCACTTCCTATAAAATAACATAATACTCATTCTAATCTAATAGTAGTAATAATACCATATCCCTTATTACTCAGTAATCAGCTAACAGTCAGTCAGTTAATACAGAAAAAATACCACTTCTAACAATTCTGCTACTGAAAATGAAGCAAGGACAAAATGCATACATAGCACAAGTCCTAAACAGAGCTTCACTTCCATTTCATTTTTTGTATCTGTCTTGACATGGTCCGTGTCTGACATGATGTTTAAGAGCACTCAATTTCAAACCCACTATCTTAATATAATGTACCACCAGTGTATATTTATGGTGTGCTTCGGGAATCTTTCTGAACACAAAATCACTAGCCAAACAGCACTTGACTCCAAGCTGATTAATGGAAAACAGAGATATCATTACCTGAAATTTGTCAGAAGGTCATACAAGTCCATACAGTAGTTATAAAAATATTAAAATAGAAAAATCCTATAAGGGGAATGAAATCTGTTCTTATGCAACATGGCCTAGGTACTTAAATTTCCCATGTTGACACTAAAAACATCTCTACTTCAAATACTCTTTCAATATATGACAGTGGATAGCTATCAATCCCTGAAGCTTTGTTTAGCTTTTCTAGGTTTGCTCAAAGACAGATACCTCCGTTCTTTTTTGTTAATATTATTATAGCTTAAATTAACTCAAAAGGCTCATTTTCTTCAATTATGTCATCCTGTACTAGTTTTCAATCTCATGTGACATAGCACCTTGAATCAATCACAAATCAGCTGGGTTTTTGCATTTTAATTCTGTGGACAAATTTTGGATTACAACAATTTTGCACTGTCTCTCCCAGTGGGCAAAAATATTGTCTGTGTGGTAGCGCTGTCCTGCCTACTAATCAATTGCATGCTTACTGCTGCAAACAGGTATCTATCCAGCACAGGAAGAGTAGGGTACATAACATAAAACTTGGCAGCTGTGTTACACATTAAAAGCCAGGTATCCAAGTACAGGGGTTTGGCACTCTTAAATAGCTCACTGGGCATAATTTTTGTTCAGAAATTGGCAAAAATCTGAAATTTCATTAGCAAATAAAATCTAGTATACAGAGAGTGCAAAGACAATTGCAACAGTAATTCAACACCCTGCAGTCATTCCTCACACAACAAATGACTGAAGATTTGACGTTTCTATTCACACGTAAAAGAAGAAGCTCTGGCACACCAAATACATCACTCTCTTGCCTAGCTGAAGCGCTACTAAGTACTTTAAGAAACTATGCATCTAACTATGCATCCTGTGCTGTATAAAGAATACTCCGGTTAACTAAAAGTTCCCCTTGTATTTTGCTCTCAGAGCTTTTTCTGCATTTGTAGCCCTGTAATTCTCCATCCACTTCGCTTTAAATGGTATTGGCACTAGTTATTCAATGCTATGTCCTGAGTTACTGCTTTTTTCTTTATGGTAAATCACTTCCTGTAATCCCAAATTCTCATGCAACTAATAGCTTATTGAAAGCAGCAGTGTATTGTTTTTCAGATCCACTCTGTTGAGGCTAGTGAAGGCTGTATGGCGTTCAGGTATATCTATCTTGAGCACAAGTAAATTTTTCAACGCCCACCACAGCATACACAGCTAAAGCGAACGCTCAGAGAATTCAAGACCCCTCCCAGGGATGTCTGCTTTCACAAGCTGAATATGTAAGCACTGGCCTCTGCTGTTCATTAGCGATATTGCAGCATTATAGTGCAAGCAATAAATTCTGACTCGTGGAAGTTAGAGGAATTAAATCAGAGGAATTAAGTTTTAGCTCCAGGACTATGCCCTGCATTCTTTTTGTAACTACCTGTCAGTTAAGGGAGTTATGACAAGCCTGTCTGTACACCCTAAGTATTCATTGCAGTAGGTGAACTCTACATCAGTGATTTGGATAATGCATTTATCCAAGTCTTCGAGGAAATAAAATCGAGACTGCTTTTGCCATTCAAAATCAGATGGAGACTTAATATTCATACGGACCTATAACACAAAAGAAAAATCATCAAAATAGAAATGAAACAGGCTATACAGAAGAAAAAAAATAATCTATTATGCATAAATTCAAGAGTTGGAAGAATGGGCACAGAATCTGTCAGGATTTAAGATATCTCGAATGATCTTTAAAACCTCTCTATGACATATTCTGAACCTTCTGATCAGCTTGACTTTCCTCTGCAATAAGTGCACAGATTATGAAGTGTGTCATACAGAGATATTGAAGAACATTGATGGAAAACTTCATAAAATACCAAGTAACAATACTGGTTACACTGCATGGCATCTGGTGCCATTACTCACTGAAATACTAAATCATGGACAACACATAGATATATTGTATACATGTCCATGTGTTTGCTTATTTAGGATGTATTTTTCAGCATGAACTTGCCACACACATATTTGAAGATCTTAGTTCATTATTTTTGACACTTGATTTCAAAAACTCTGGCCTTTTTAATACAACCATTTGCAATATGTAGCCCTGGTTATCAGCTTTGCAGACGTGTAAGGTAAAGAGAAGGGTTTGGATTCTCAGCTGCTTCCCTCTACTTTCTCTCAATCACAAAAGAATATGCGTAGCAGGGAACAGAAACTTTGAAAAGGATAATATTAAATGTACCAATTAAGAACCCTTTCCACAGTTTTGAAGTCACCCCTGATTTTTTATTTCACATACAGACCCTTTAAATTTAACCAATTTTTCTGTGATTTAATTTTATTATATGACATTAATGTAACTGATGATGAAATTTCCAATTAAAAAACAATTATAAAAATACATTTAAAATTACAGGCAGAGGATAAAATCCCATCTTTGTCTTAGAAGCTGGCAGTTTTCTTTCTAATTTCAGTATTTTTCTTTATGATTTTCTACCTTTCTTTACACACACACTTAATTTTTATCTTTCTAACATATGCATAAATTAAACAATGCAGTATTGAATTACTGACCTTTGCATCATGCAAGCTTTTTGAAAGCAATTTACTTCACTGTTTCATCTTTTCAACATACTAATCTAAAGGAAATCTGGTACAATTGAATTATAACTATTATTAAAATATCTGTTGTGGTTATCGTTGCTAGCCTTTTCAAATATATGGAGCCTCACCACTTTAACCTTTAAATAACTATCACCTTAAATGAACACATAGGCTGGGCTAGAAATCACATGATTGATAGTCATACTAAAGGGACTTTTTTTCCATTTACATTTCAATTACATAATGTATTAATTTTTCAATTTGAGAGAATAGTTTAATTTTAAAAGTTAAGCTCTTTCACTTACAGTGAATTTGTGCATGACATATCAACAACAACCATTTTAAAAACTGAAGTCTGAACCTGTGAACATACACATAATTCACCCTTACCTCTGCATCACATCTATAAGAAATCAAACTAAATCCAATATGCTGTATTGCAGCACTAATGTCAGAGCTACTCAAAGAGAATAGATTGTAAGGTTTCTTTACAATTATTTTTTTATGTGTGTAAAACCTTCCATACAAAAAGTTCTTCAAAGGTTTTCAAAAGCTTACCAAATCATCAAAGATATCCTTCTGGTGCACATGAATGGTAATTAAAGTTTCATATTTTGTGCGCTCCATTCTTGTCAGATTGTGCGTTGTCATGTCAATCAAATCATTTAAAAGGTCCAAAAACTTCTGATTTGTTGTATGCATTACCTTTTCCACATAGGGAGAACAACCGTATTAATAGAAACATCACTTGTTCTTCCAATGTTTACAATAAAAAATAAAAACCAGCTGGAAATATATGGGCCTATGACATCTATGATCTGCTTTATATTTATTAGGCTTGGAAGCCTGAATTTAGATTTGCAGGCTGCCCTCCATGAATGCATTCTTAACCTAACAGAGTACAATAACATTATATCTAGGTGATTAGGTCACATCATAAGGTTTTATTCCTTGACTATTGCTCTTTCTACTATATATTACATCTTCTGCTTATTGCATCCCTGAACATCTTCTGAACCATCAGTTTCTGGTTTTGGGTACTGCACATCAGCCCAAGTAGTATCTATTCTTTAGTGGGAACAGAAACCTGGATATCTATCACATCTTCTAATCAGAAAAGGGGTGAAATATAGTGTAATTTTAGATGTTAATACTAAAATAATAGTATCTTTTGTGACACTAGATTCTGTTACAAAATTCCACAAAATACAATACTGATTGTACAATACTGACTTACATAAGCAAGATCAGCCTCTGCCAGTGATGTTCCTGCTATATGCAATTTAGAAAGCTCTGAGGTTTCAGAAAGAGCAGCTCATATATACTCCTGTTCAAATGTGTGAGAAACTAGCTTTCTGCAAATATATACAAAGCCTAAAACTCACGCTGTTTGCTGAGAAAAGAATGCTAAAAACCACTGCAAAACTAACAGAGAACTAAACCTCCCTGCCCCCCAAACACACACACAGTTGTTTCCTAGTTAATGCAAAAGAATCTTTGTGTCTAGCTAACATATGAACTGTCAAGGACCAAAAGCAGGTTTGTGCCCTTTTAAAGTTTGTACAATGCAGAAAATGAAGAACTAATTGGCCTTCCCCATAGTCTAGAGTCTTTGTTTTCATTCAGTATCAAAGTACAGTGTGGCAGTGTTTCCCTACATTAATTTTTATGGTAAAATAGTGTGACTAGTTCTTAGTCCAATCTCATTGCATATTCTTGACTGATTTGCAACTTTGTAGTTCACATCCTCTCCTGCCACCTTCACACATTCAGTGTTAGTGACAACTAATTTTGGGAGCTCTTCTTTCTTTACAAATTTAATTTTGGGAAAGTAATAGGATAAGATTCCCTATATTTCCTGACTGAGAAATTGTCCCTTCCCAAGACGACTCTGCTGACAGAACAATACAGAAAATCACAGGATTAGGAACAAGCCTAAATCACACGTTGAGATGAGGAGGTGTAATCTCAACACATTTTTTATCATTCTGTTTTCCTGCTGGTTTGTTTGTTATTCTGATTACTTAACTAGCATTTTGCACTTTTTTCTGCACATTACTTTTTTCTGCACATTACTTTTAACTTTTCACAATATGCACTGTTCCAAACAATAGTTTTAATTAATCCCCGAAGATTCATTAAATACTACCTTTTTGTCTGTTTTGGTGCTGTTCAGTGCATTCTCCGCATCTCTGGTCCAGATCATCTGAATTCCCAGAAGTCCTATTTGTGCAGGAAACATTGCCTGAAAGTCATACAGTTTAAATCCTGAATCGCTAATAGCCACTGATGCCTGTCTAATGATGGTGTGGATTGTTTTCCTAATCCCATCCAGCAGCTGACCTAACCAGAATTCCACATTGCCCTGAAATAAATAAGAAAGTACCTTTAAAGAATCAGTTCATGAATAATTCACAAGGAGAAAAAAACCCACCATATGACTTTTTTCCCAGTCCTTCATACTCTCATTTCCCTCTTTGTTATTCTCTCATCTCTAAAAGACTCCTCTCTCCTTCTGCTCCATTGTCCTTTTAGAGATACGTGATGGATTTGGCAGTTCACATTACTATTGCTGAAAAAACACTAATCATTACAAAATGACACAAATGTCATGTCCTTTCTGGCTTTTGCTCTTCTATTCACACTGGAAAGTTTTCTTTCAGCTTGTCAAATAACAGCATGATGCCATACTGTTGGTCTTTAAAACATAAATCTACTTCAAATCGAGTCATGAAAAACTGCAATATGTTCCATTACCTGAGCTAAAACTGGTTCAATAATATTGACCGCTTCTCCTTCTTGAGATTCAAACAACAAAATCTGGTCGTAGTTTTTTTCATTAAATCCAACTCGGTTAACATTGTCAAACAAACTTAATAAATGTGCCTACAATAGAATCGGGGGGGGGGAAAAAGCAGCTCCATAAACTGATCTGATATGGCATTCTTACTTTGTCTTTAAATCCTGTATTAGAAGATTCGATAGATCTTTTCTTAAGTGAAGTAAATTCTCTCAACTAAATAACAAAACCCTCCACAGGCCTCACTTCCTAATACTGACCACAAGAACATTATTATTGCTTCATTATTTGTACCTGGACGGTGTGGGAATCAGATCCTTGACCAAGGATTTCCAGAAGTACAGGGTCAGATACAAAAAAAAATCTTGGAAATATTAACCGTTTCTTTTCCAAATACCCAGTCAGTGATTTCTGACAGATTTCCAATTGTTCCAGCAAATGTGGTAATAGCTGTGCCAAAGTCTCATCTCCAACACAGCACTGCACGATGTTTGATGTTTCATGGGCTCTCTTCATAATTCTCTGCCATGATTTATCAATGTTCTGAAATCTTCTGGCTTCCTGGAGTACAGGAAAAATGCATTAACTCTTCCTCATGTTTGTCAAATTCCAAAAATTAAAGAATTCCATGAGACAAGGTAACAGTTTAATACTTCCTTTGCTGATCAAGCCTTCTTTGCAGGACTAATGTATGAATATTTATATGCACGCTTATAATGATCAGCGATTATAATGACCAGAGTTCAAATTGCAAGAGAAAGTGTCCAATGCAACAGCTCCGGAAATGTCTTTTTCTTTATGTTCGGCATCAGAATTATCCATATAAAAGGATTCCAACACACACCAGGAAACTCAGACAGCAGCCTTCTCAGAAATGACAGTTCCTAATAGCAGCACACAATGTCATAATGGCTGTTCCACACGGGTTATGAGTAGTAAGTTGTTAATGGTAATACCTGACTAACAAACCCACTATAAATAGTCTGAAGCTGCTCCATTTGTAAGGTATGCTAGGTGAAGGGATACAAATTCTCAGTTACTGATAGCTGGGGAATAAATATTTTCATACCCTGGGTATACTGACTTTAAACACATTTTCTTCAGCTAAAACAAATGAAATGGTAATAGGGTCACAAATTATCTGAGAGCTAGAAGTGATATCAAGAGAACACCCAAAGCCATTTACCTGTCACAAGGCAGGGTCATACCCATGCCACTCCTGAAAAACATTTAAAGATGCTCAATGCTGGATATTTAGAAGCCTCTCCAGGCAATCTTTGCTACTGGTGATTCTGTTTTAATATCCAAGCTTAATCTTTCTTGTGCGTACATCCATTACTTTCCATCACATTCATAGATACAGAGAACACAGTTTTCTTCCTCTTGACAGCAGCCCTTATTTTTTTAAAAACATATAACATCTTCTTTTCAGTTTTTCTTCTCCTTCAAGCCAAACAAGCCTAGTTTGCTGAGTCTTTTCTTGCACATCATCCTTTCTGGATAGTCCCTCATTTTTATCACTCTATGTTCTTCCAAATTTGTCTGTGTGTTTCTTTAGCCAAAACCCAGTACAATATTCTAGTTATCAGTTACTGCTGTTTACACATTCCACTCTTCCGTCTGCATTTTACAAACCAGTAATCTAAAATTCATTTTCTGATACTACGATGAGAGACAAGGTCAAAAGCCTATCAAGATTTATAGCAACTACTGTTTTTCTTCTATCCACAAAACTTGTTGCACACCCTACAAATAAATTAGATTTGTTTGACAGGTTTTTGCTCCTAACAAATCCACACTGACTGTTACTCATCTCCTTGTTAACTTCCAGGTGCTTACAGACAGTTATTTGTTGCAGTATTCATCCAGGAATTGCAATTAAGCCCACTCATCCATCATTACTCCTCCACCAAGCTGTTCCTTCTCCTCCCCCTTTAAAGGCAGTTACCACATTTGCTTTTTTCCAGAATACTGGCTCCTGTATCATCCTTGCAAGAAGTAGTTTCAGCAGTTATCAACTGTGCTCCAGCACTTGCTTATCTGCAAAAACTGCTTATTGATTTTCTGATAAGCATTCACAACACAAACAGATCCCATTAAGTAAAAGAAAGTAGTTCTCTTAAATGACATTTAATAAAGCTTTACTTTACCTATAAAAATTAATGTTAAGTTTTAGAAATTGTAAGCCTTTAACTATAAAAAATGTGGTCTGAAATAAATTCAGATTTAAAAATTTCCCAATAATCACATTTTCTTAAGTTACAGCACTGTTTGATCCAGTGCTACTGAACTGTGGTGTGTTAGAACTATATGAAAGACTATCCACAGACGCAACAGAGGATGACTTATTCTGGTATTGCTTTCCCACAGGAAGTCAGATCATCCCTTAACTCTTTTGCAGCTGCTATCATGGAGGGTCATAACTGCCTTTTGAAGAGTTTGCAATAGTCTGCACAGACTAGCACACATGCAGCTGCCCAAGTCCTGCATCATCTCTCTGTGGGACTTCATCATATTTGAGTCCTAGTGAGTACAGCTTTCATACAGAAAATCTGTCATTCTATTATTACATAATGTAGAGCCTATAAACATGTGTGCACCACAACAGAGGGATATTTGTATATATGGCAAATGCGCTAAAGCTATTTTGTACCACTAAGTAGTCCCAAGTCCTGTACTATCACATGATTCACTAACATTGCAAGCTGAGAGGAGCAGGCAATCCTGCTCCTGTTCTAAGCAATTCAACCAGGCAGGCCTCACTCTGGCAAAGTTTCTCCTGAACCGCCAATGGACAGCCCACAAAACTTAAGTGCCTTGGCAAGTAAACTGTGATGAGGCTAATCCTTGGTTTAATACATTGCCATTAACATATTGTTATCATAAATCAACATACCTGAGGTAGTTGTTTTGCAATGTCTCCACCAACAAACACAGCTTCAAGGTAAATCCAGAGATTTTGTACAGTAATCCAGTTTTCAATTATCTCTGCAGTATTGGTCAATTTCTGAACCCACTGTTGTATGGTGGACTTATACGGTGCATTATACCTGTATGAATGTGAGTTAAAGGGAAAAAGAACCTAACGTGATCATTGTTTACTTTTGCATTTGATTACATTCACACAATATATGCATGTCTTAAGTTTTGTACCTGTTGCTCATAAGCGACCCCAGTATCATGAGGCTGTCTTCCACCAAAGCTATTTTCTCCAGTATATCTGATCCTTTCAAAAGGAGTTCTCCTCGAGTTTTGAACTGGACAAAACTGAAAGTATGAGTATTCCATTCGCTGATGACATGCTTCAGTTTTGCTTCAATATCCTTTTCTTTAACAGAACTGATGCAGATGTCCTGTGAAAAAATTAAACAAGTAAATGACATTTCTCTAAGGCTAATAAAATGCACACTTACAAAGACAACCAAAATTCACTGGCTAGATCCAATCTTCACTGTAAGTTCTAGCTAATGAAAATATATTTGGAAACACCAAAATTATTATATTACAAAATAGCTTATATTATAGTACCCCTTGTAACAAACATTTCATCTTCACTAGTACTAGCACCTTATGCTTTTGAAAAGTCACTGACTCAGTGAATCTGAAGGCAGAATTTGCTTCTCTGTATTAAAATTTAAAGTCAAATATAGCTACTGAGGGGTTTAAGGAAAATTGCGTTAATGAACTAATACAGTTCAAGAATAGAGTGGACATGGACAACATGACTGCCTGCTTCTCACTGAACACCGTGAGGACAGGACTGTCATAAAATTGGTTATTGCATCAGAGACAAAAGGAGCACCTACACAGATTGGACCCCAAATTCATGTTCAGTAGTACATTGGATTCAATCACAGGTTTAAAGTCTTTGAGTGTAAGGCTGTAGCTCTGAACCTTTCACATGACTTAAATTCTTGTCTGGTAATCTGGACAGCAGAGGTTTGATTTCATGTTCTTGTCTTAGCATTGTTGTTTTGCAGAACAAGACAGATCAGGTCACTAAGCTAGAGGGACCACAGATCAAGCTAAGTGACAACAGAACTGAAGTCAGAAACTGTTGGGCTTTTCCATATTTATTTTTAGTTATACTTCATTCTTGCACAGGATGAGTATTAAGCTAATACACTTGCTAGATAATTACTTCCCCAAAACAGAGGGGGCAATAGCCTCATAGCTAGTACACATTACAGAAGCCTTCTCATTGCTTTGTGCTTTTGTGAAGAGACACTTCTGAAATACAAAAGAACCTTGTTCTCCTTCAATCCTATATCCCCAACTTCTACTGTGTGTGTTCCAAGGATTTTGAGCCCTTAACAGGATCAGACTTAAATCAACTATTTTTTCTAAGAAAATACATAAAACGAAGAAAAAATTATAATAGGCAGGCCCTAAAACAGAAGCATAACCAAATCACATTACTCTTAAAACAATATAATTCCTTCTATGGAAGGATTACTGTAATACCATCTATCTATTTAACCCTTCACCAGAATGAAAAGGGAATAAACTAACCGTTGCTGGTAATACCAGCTACCAAACTCCATTTTTCAAATAGAAACAGTATTTCAAAAGCACAGAGCCTCAGATCACAAGTTATTCATTAAGAGCAAACAGAAAAGTACATGTACCTCAATATCTTCTTTATATTTTAATAAAGGAGCATCCATTATGTTTTTCAAAGAGAAATTTTCAGAGTCAACATTAAAGTGATGACCAGTTACTTGTGCAATCCTTTCCCAGTGTCGTGACATCATTGCCTAGAAAAGTCCATAGGAATTAGGGAAGATTTTTGTAAATTCTGTTATTTTTAGGAGTAGAATGATCACATACTTTTGCACTGCATCTGTTAAGTAAATAGAAGACACTTGATTTCCATTCCACTGAAAGCATTAATAGTTCTAATCACATTATGAAGTCTTTTGTTTTACTTTTCTGTAACTAAGCCTAGTCAGATTTTTGACATAAATATAGCTGCTTTTATCTATAAAAAAAAAAAAGAATTATGGAAAGCATCTTATAGTCATACAATACAGTCTTCAAAAGAGTTTTTGAAGTGAATCTTATCTCAAATTATTATGCCGAACATACTTTGTTTGCCATCATTTCAAGCAAAGAACAGCTCTCTGTGAAGTCATCGATTTTCTTTTTTAGGTCTTGAAAAGCTTGCCAGTCCTTCAATGCTTTTGGTAACTTGCGGATTCTTTAAAAAGGACACAAAAAAGGAAGAAATATTTTATTCTTTAAAAATCACAATCCACCATTTAATAGTAAAACATCTTCTCATTTTTCAACTAGTGAACAAGTGGACTACAAATAAAAATTCAATTGCAGGTTGGCAACATAATATATAGTTGATTGGTTTTGATCACAGGCATGAAACACTGCTTAAGACAGTAAAAAAAAATCATACTAGAAGGGTTTGGTTTCTATTTCAGTTTGAATTAAAGGAGGTTAATTTCAAGTGCAAAACTGTGTCTGAACTTCAGGTTTTGGAGTGTCTTCGTTTTACTAAAAATTTGAAAATACATCTGATTTTGTAAAGGGGAATAAGGATTAAACAACATATATTATTCAAGCAAAATAAAGTACATGCTAAATTAAAACTGACCTGCTTGCAAACAGAAAAATACTTCTGTTTCAATCAAACAAGTCCTATTTCATACCTACTTTGTACGAAAGATATTTTAAGCAATATCTTCCCTTATGCACAATTTCAAGATGAAAAAAAGAAAAAGAAAATGAAGAATATCTTGTACTGAGAATTGTCACAGCCCCACTTGTTTCTAACAAATCATGCCAGTTTTCATATGTCAAAGCTCTGGACCAAAGACTGACAGCCGTTCTCTTACTGCTCAATGGCACAAATAAAAAGCTGCATAAAACCAATCCATAACGAAAAATTCCTTCAAAGAAATTCTCCATTTTTCACAGCTCAAAATCAGACAGATCTGTCACTCACACAATGCTGGAGCATGTGTGAATTCTTCATGGCTTGCTGGTAAGAAGTAGATATGAACATATGCATCTTGTCATGGCACTACAATCACTTTAGTCTTTCACCTTGAATCCAACAATAGTATTAAGTATGTAAAGCAAAACATTGTAGAATGGAAAAATGATACTATGCCAAGTATTGGTAAGACTTTAAGAAACAGCTCCTGGGTACCTCTGTACTGTGCACAAGTAACATTCTTACAAAATCTGCATTAGGCTGGAAATTAGAGATGGAATCTCTTAGCTTGGTAATGAAAGCTGCTTTCTTTATTGTTACTTTTTACAGCTTTTCTTCTTTGCTTTGATCTCAGTAGTATCTTCAAACAGCAAGTTCTCTGAGTTACACACTAAGTTAAAAACCTACTTCATCAATCAGGTTTAAATTTCCTTCTTAAATCTACTGGACATTCTCTTTACACTATATTACAGTATGACATAATGGGAAACTTCTCTCTAGCTGTTATATAAACTTCTATAATACTCTCTACCACGTGCATTTTCTCTATTTATCCTTTTTATCTCTTTTTAAATTGATTTATTTTCACCTACAGTTATTTTTGTGATTCTTCTTTTCATGATTCTAGGTTTTCTATTATATCACTATTTTTAAAAGAGGTAGGAAAAAAGAACATTAAAGAACTATGCATATCTTTACAATTATGCTATAACACTAACTCCATTTCCAGTATTGCTGCACCTGTCATACCATAGCATAATATCATCTTAGTTATTTCTGTGGGTACCCCATGTATACACTGTTTAAGTTTCTTAAAGAAAATAATTGATTCAATAATGCTACCAAGACTGCCAAAGGAAAGATAGAACTGGGTTAGACTTCTATTACAAAAAATATTTACTACCTATCGGTGGTCGCCTTGTTCCAAATGTAGCTTGACACTTAACAGGAAAAAAAAGTCACACATGAAGTAAAAATTGAAATAAATAACATTCAAAACTGTTGTCACACAATGGCTTCATTCAGAGTTCCAAAAGAAGGAAGCATAAAGATAGCCCTATGAGCCTGCAAAATATAATTAACTATAGAGACAATGAGGATTATTATTTAAAAAAAAAAAAAAGAAAGGCAAGAGGACTTTTTTTCAATGACTAGAAGACAGTTCATTCAGTTTCTCCAGAAAAAAAGCAGAAAATCTCCACCCTACTCCACACACTCCTGTGTACAGTTCACACTCCTTCAGTGTGTATAGAAACGGATGCTGCTGAAATGATAACACACAAAAATTTACTAAAAAACCTGAGCACAAGTAACTTTTGATATGACTTTCAAAGATTTGGGATGAAATGAAAAACACAGATGTGGTCTCAATCTCTTGAGTGATGCCAAAATGTAAGCGAAATCTCTCTCAGGTCACAGGGGAGAATTCAAAATCAGAAGTTGATCAGAACTACTGGTGAAGCAGAGACACAGCGGCTGTTCCAGAAGAGAAGCTCTGCAGAAAAGAAAGCTCTCAAGGATAAAAGTGATCAGAGCCACTGCATAAAGAGGTGAAAAAAAATGCTATGCAAAAATAATAAAAGAAGAAAGAAAACAGAGACAGTTCACCTTTTTATTCCAACAGATATGCACCAGATAAAAATATTGCAGTTATTTTCAAACTTTCGCATGTAATTTGATTCTTGTGTATATTCACTAATTCCTGTTAAGAGTAAAACATAGACTGGTACACATAACTACTCAAAAGAAATGGACGCGCAGAATACTGAAAACCTGCATACAGACTCTCCACTTTTGCTTGCAACGTAATTCCTCTTTTCTAGCAATTCCATCCATATGCCAGTGCCAGAAATTAGAATTCAGAGAAAGCTGCCGAAGGTGAAACAACTCAAATCCTGATGGTTCATAAGACCCTTTGTCTGAGAAAACTAACAAGCTGGTCAAGGAAGTATTGCAGACCCAGCTGCAGCTGTTGAAATACCAAAGGTGCATCTTCACCAATATGGGAGAAAAATTCCTCTGACTTCAGCAAAGCATGATTTCACATAATAGTTATTTTGCCTGTAATGTGGAAAACATTATTCCTCTCAAACCTCATAGATAGCCACTCAGAATTTAGTGTGGCTACCTACCCTTCTTGAAATAACAATTTCAATCCACATAAACATGCAGAAGTAGAAGTAGATGGAAACTTCAAAATTCTAACATCAAAGACTGTAAACTAAACAACCAAGAAGGTGGATTTAGGTGGTTTCAGGAAACCACGACACGGATTTATGTACCTTATTACATAAGCTAAAACCTACAATGTTGGTATATCTCGACATGCCTAAAGTGACTCACAGCAGAGCAAAGTAATTTCGTGCACCAGTCTAAAACTCATGCAGCTGTGCTGAATGCTTGAGCAAGCCTGAGCTTGAAATAAAGCAACAGATTTTTGCCCCTCAGACCAATTTTCACAAGCTAATTAACACAGAGAACTGAGAAATAAAAATTGACTGAACTTCAACATATAACAACTTACTTGTTTTGAAAATCCAGAAGTTCATTGTTAATTTTTTCAACATTTAAATCATTCCAAAGCATTTCATTGTATCCGTCAATACTAGCAATAACTGAATTATAAAGACTGTAAAGTTTCTGAAGCATCGAAAGCTCACGTTTAATTTTGTGCAGTTCAGGATACTCTGTTTCAAATTTTAAAAAAGAAATTTGTGAGTGTTAATTAGGTGCAATATTCACGAACATAAAAAAACCATGTATTTCTAAACTTGGTATGTAATAAATGTATGAAATCAGACTTTCAGTCTTTTACACAGTATCTAGTAAGAGAAACTTTTCCAGTTACTTTATGTAAGAAGATCAGTAATTGTTTAGACTGATGATTTTTTATAAATATTCTTCTATAACAGTAGATGTAATTTTTTTTTACTTGGGAGAAGAGACCAGCCACATTCTCACTCCATCTTCCTCTCAGATAGTTGTAGAGAACAATAAGGTCCTCCCCGAGCTTCTTTACTCCAGACTAAACAACCCCAGTTCCCTCAGCCGTTCCTCATCAGACATGTAAGTTTGTTTAGTTACACTCATATCTTTGGGAATTCTTACTTAAATACATTGTGATTATTGGACATGACTTCAGACAGGAAAATAAACTGAATTTATTAAGTACAAACTGAAATGTTTTACACCACAGTCTTCCAGACTTGAAATGTGTCTAAAAAAGAGACAGGATATTCCGAATCAGTTGCACAGCACACGGGAATTCATTTTATATCTGAAGCAGGGACAACCTGAGTACTTTGGCAACACATTTCCCAGATTTGGACATGGAAGAATACAGACAAGAGATGTGCTTAACTCTGAACAGAACAAGCAAGACTGGTGGGCAGCGGGACCCTGAGATACACCAGCAGTGTGATATTTTTCCACCTGCTATTTATGTATGTGCAGACAGAGAGCCAGTTTCACATCTTTCATAGGAAAGACAATAGTAATATACTGCAAAGAATTTTTCTACAATAAATCGATCACTGAATGCATTTAGCAGGACCCATAAGAAAAATTTAATAGCCTAGGATCAGGTATCCATATCCTCTGAGAAACTACCTGTGATAGGAAGACCAAATAATTCTTCCCCACCAGAAAGAGAGCTATACTTCCTCCATAGTTCATCAAATTTGGCTTGGAAGATCTGTAATCTGTCACTTGCTTCATGGGGAGGAACATTCTCCTCACTGGGGCCTCTGTAAAAAACAATCCAAATTCAGCGCAAGTATCAAATATATGGGTTTTACAAGGAAACACAACAGAAGCCAGACCTTACTCACTGAAGACTACTGAATATTTTCTAACATTTTTTCTAGAAAGTTTCACAAAAGACAATAAAGAGAAAATGCAAAGTGTCCCAACATTACATACTGAGTAGTCCCAGAAACAAAGCCCAATTTATTTTCCAATAATGAAATTTATTACCATACATCTTACAACCAGCTAAAAAGATCTACAAATGTTTTTTCTTTGATATATTCTATTACTTCTATAAAATAAATTTTAATGATTATTTTCATTTACATTCTCAAAAAGGGAAACACAGCGGGTGCGTATATATATATATATATAAATTGAGAGGTGAAAACTGTGGTAGTTGGTACTAGAACCATAATTAAGCACTTAGAAAAATAACAGAAAAAATATGATTTTGCCCTAATAAGTGCATCTCAGCTGGAAGACCAGGTGTAACCCCCAGCTTTCATGCCTGGGACCACTTGGCTGCATCATAATATTTTGGGATGAGAACTGTAAGTATATCATCTTCTGATGCGCCATGATTATTTCTAGAAAGAAATACAGGCACATGGGCATCAGACAGCAGTTCAGGTTAGCTGCTCAGCAAGGAAAATGGAACCAGGAGATGAAAGCAATAACACAGTCAGCAGAAGCAGCTGGGTCACAGTCCTGTAGTAGCTGTGCAATGAAAGCAGGGCAAGTCTGGGTGCGGTAGTCAGGTTCAAATGAGAGTCCACTTCTTTAGACAAGTCCACAATGATCACACAAGACCAAGGTCAAGTAGGGAAGGGAAGTCAGCAAGCCAGGGTCTGGAGCAGGTCTAGTCAAGGTAACCAGAGTGAAACACAGTCCTGTGGTTACCAGGATGCTCAGATCAGCGCTGAGATCAGGCTGAGATCTGTGCATTGGAATCCAGGTTAAGGCCAATATGGTCCATGGACAGGCAAAGGCCTAGCTAGTTAACAGAGGTGGAGCTGTAGGCTAGTGAAGGGAGGCAAGCAGTGAAGCCTCAGTTTACAAGTAGATCCCACAGGAAGGGGTGTCAGTCTTGCTGAGACCTCCCAGCAGAGATTCCTGGGTGTGCTCCATAACCAAAGGAAGGGGGAAGCCCTCAGCTGCATTAGCTCTAAGCTGGCTTCAGCCCAGGCAGCTGAATCTCCAGGAGAGGGCATGCTCTCCGCGTTCCTACAATTGGTAGCAGCTATGGGGTGTTTCCAGGAATTCCTCTGGAATTCCTCTGAGAGCAGAACTGCATGCAGCATTATGCATGCATCCATATCAGCAACTTTATATTCTAGTAGGTGCAAATTCCCCTTGTGCCTATAGCTGGAGTCTTGAAGTTTGCACTCAAATGCACTGCTAATGTGCCTTCAAGAAGTTTCACAGCTGGTGAAGCAAAGGTTGAAGCCAAGCACCCAGTTACCATCTGGACCACCCTGCTTGTAACACCAATGCAAAAGCACCTGCCCTAGGAGAAGAGTACACATTCTCCAAGTCCCTCCAGGGGTGCGTGCTCTATGCATACACTGAATTCTGCTCATAATAGCAAGGCAGCCTGCAGAGGCTGTACATAAAACTGCTTCACACTGCACATAAAACTGCTTCGCACTGCACATGGGGTATAGGTGAGCAGTGCCTCACTTGAGTCAGCTGCTGATGAACTTCATTGCCAAAAAAACACACTGTGCATGCGGTGCCCTGAAAAAACTTCAAATTTGGATCATGATTGAGAATTTTATTTATTTTTTTTTTATTTCCCCAATCAATCTATTAACTTCTCTGGAATTTCACCATCTCCAGCACTGAAATCATGGGAATGAGTCTGTGACAGTAAGAATATCTGTCTATCTTATATTATTCTGAATTTAATCTTTTTTTTTCCCCCAGCTGTCATATACACATTGAGGCTGTACTGCACTTACTTTCTGAAGCCTTTCAGATACACCATTTTTGAGCAATCACTAATGAAGCATAGCTGTATGTACCACAGATCACCTACTTTTCATCATAATCTTTGTAAAATGCTGCAGTATCAATCTGGAATTTTTGGATATCACTCAGTAAATTTGTTTTCATATCTGGCTGTACCTTCAGCAGCAAGTCCTCAACCTGCAGTGCCTATATGCAGACAAAGAGGAAAAACAGGTATAAAAGAGGCAGGAAAAAAAAAACCACTGAGTTTTAAGTGAGAAAATAGTTCAGTTCTAACATTTCAACACTGAAAAGGCTGACAGCAGCTTTGCTATATATATGATTTGAGAAATAATACAGCTATGGTACCTGTGTGTTTAGGTTCTTCCAGGCATAAGCCAATCCATCAACTCTTTCTGTATTTCCATCTTGAAAGAGCAGGTTGTGTTTATGAAGCACAGAGTAAGATTCTTCTATAGGTCCAACTGTCATGTCAATTTTAATCTCATTCTCTCTAATTTCCTTTAGTGCTTCCATTGCTCCCCGTACATCATCAAGGTCATGGATAGGTCTGCTTAACCTCTTGCTAACATTTTCAATGAATGAATAAATTTCATCCATGTCTGTGGCAGACTTTTTATTTAAAGCTAATCCAAATGTTCTTTGTCTTGAGTGGCACTCCTGAATTAAAGCTATTTTCAATGACTCTGTCACAATATCCACAGATTCCAGCACACAGTGATTTGGGAGTTCTCTGATTTGCATTTCTAATTGCTAAGACAAACACAAGGGTTCAGCTTTTAATTTCATTACAATTTCTCTGAATAGTTCTATTTTACTAAAGATAAAATACTTACAGAAAAGTATTTGATTTGAGTTTGGAATTCAGCCATTGTTGGTTTAGTATCTATAAATTCTCTCACTTTTTCCTCCGCATCCTGGATAAAAGAAGTTTAATTTAACTATTATCACTGGTATTACAGTAACCAATGGGGGACTCATCTGCCTGTTGTACTGTGCAAACACAAACATTCCCTTTCTAAAAGATCTTAAGATGTCAGCACTAAGATCAAATGATATTTCTCACTTAAACTGCATTTCCTGACTTACTCTTCATACAGTACCCTTTAAAGCACTTGAAATCTATCTGTAACTCAGAAACTGACACAGGTCAGGATATCCCTTATCCATCCAAATATTACTACAAAATTACAATGTAGCTGGTAAAACTTTGCTGGAAATATATCCTTTCCTTCTATCTGCCAACCTCCAAAAACAGCTCACACCCTCTAACAGGTATTACATGGTACTAACTGCACTAAGTAATCTTCACTCTTCCTGAAACAGTACATTTAACTGCAATTTCTAGCTACAAATGGTCTGGCCATTTGGAGAAAGCACAGTTTGGCAGGAAGGATGGATCTAAGTGAATAAGGAGCATTTAGCTTGTTGAAGCTTGCTTAAATGCTATAGAGCACTGAGCATCCTTCCTTCTTATGAGGTAGGATAGTATCTGCAGAGGTAAGAACTTTAGTGTCACCAGCTCAATAAATGTGCTTGATTATTGGTTCAATTCCAGACAAATGGTCTTCACCCACCTCTATAACATTCATCTATAGCCTACAGAGTGAGGTCCCTGAGAAGCTATTACAACTGCTCTGGCCAAAAATAAGTTCACAGTGGTTCCACAGACATTATTAAGACAGGGGTAACACTGACAACTCCTGAAGAATTTTAAGGTTAAGGAGCAGATTAATTTTGGAAGATATTAGTAAAAAGGAAACATTATCATGTAACTGCATCATCTAATCTGGTCATGTCTTGTCAAGGTAAAAGGACATACTATCAACATGTGGTTAGCTCAAACAGTATCTTCAAAAACTGAGGTAACTAAGCATTAAGATTTTGAACCCCAAAAGCCATGAAAAGGTGACAATGTCTCCTCATAGCTTTTATGTGACCGGACCTACTTCCTCATGAAGACAGCTCCATCAGCCTTGATTCACTTCTGCTTTGGAATCCTTACTACTGGAAAGATTTCCTAGATTTAGTTTATAAATTTTGTGAAAAAATAGAAACCCTGCTTTTAGCAGTGGCTTTTGAAGAAGAACTAGTCAGTTTAATATTCAGGAATAGTTTTTAGTCAGCAGTTTCTTGGAGATTCTGCTAAATTACTCTTTTTTATAACCTATGCAGACAAGATGCTGCGAGGAAGATGCATACGCATATGAAAGCATAAGCTTGTTTACGCTCCAACATTTCTTTTTGTGCTTCTACTTTTTTCCTTAGTTTAATTGGTAAAGAATTACAAGTCTGGTAAAGAAAAGAGTTATTATGAGGATATGGATTCTACCATGAAACCAATGATTCCTACTGAGCACACTTATTCCTACTGAGTCTCTTCATGCATGACAGAACAGTTTATTTAAAAGATTTCAAAATATAGCAACATACTTTATTAAATATGTTTCTAACCTTATCCCAGATGCCTGAAAATTCAGAAAAGCTGTTCAGAAGATCTGATGCTTCATTTTTACGAGATAAAATAATTGTATTTAGTTGCATCACCACTTTGTTTATATCCTTATGCTCGATGATCTGCTTGTCTAAAGGTTTCAGTGCCACAATCCTGGTGAGTCTGCTCTCATCACCTAGCTCTACAGCAACAGCTTGTTCAATCTGGCACAAATCAAACAAGAAAAAAATATGTCCAGTAGTTCCATTTATTTTATTTTTTTTTTTACATTATGGAATGCGAAACAATGCACCCACAATAACTACTTCTAAGGACAAATAGAAAGTGCAGAGAAAGTATTCCCAAGGATATTCCCTGTTTTTAGCTTGGAGTTTTACAGAACTATAGTTCTAGTGTTAAAGCTGATTTTATAAAGTATTGCCATGTGGAGCTCTATATTAATAATCTCTGAATGACATAGGTCAAATATGCACCATATACAAATACAACTGTGCTGTTTCCTGCTCCTACACAACTACTCAGGTCTTCCCGATTTCCTCAGTGTAGAATTACAATCTATACAATCTATATTTTTTGACCAAAAAGACACCCGAAGGCAGTGGAAGGCTGGCTGCTTGGAAGTAAGAAAATAATTATGCTTGGGGAAATGGAATTCAACCCCCTCTCTCCCAGTTGGGGTTTTTGGGGGTTTTTTTGGGGGGGTGTTTGTTTGTTTGTTGTTGGGATTTTTTTTAATTATTATTATTTATTTGCAGGTTTTTTCATTGAAATGACCTGGTTTTCATCTCAGATTGACAAAATAGGAAGGTATTTTTACATACACTTTCCAGCACAGATCTACATAGTTCTGTATTTCATTACCAGAGGAGAGAATTAAGGCCATTTGATTACCATTACTGTGTGTTTCTATACTTCAACAAGTTTCTGTTTCTATCTACACTTCAGACCTTCCTAAGATATTAGTACTCATTTTATGCCAGTGAAAATATTTACATTGTATTTACTGGAGCATTATTGGTGTTGTACGCAGCCTGAAAGTTTAACTTAAAATACAGTTCTTTCCCTGAGAAGACTGCTAATAACTTATACTCAGCTAGTAGTACTCATGGGTAATGTTAGTTTTCATACATTATCTACACTATCATCTCCATACTTGAACAGCCTTTGATTTTAATATTAGAAACCACCAAATGTAACATTTATGACATTACTCTTATGTTCAATGCCTTGGTATATAGATTAAAAACTAGGCTTTCACTTAATGAGAAGTTCCTCCAGACTACAAAGTATTGGTACAGAACATATTTTTATGAGATTAAGAAATTTTCACCAAAATACTAAATTTTTGAAATAATCAAAATAAAATTCTCACCTGCTGCTGTTTATGATGTAAGTAAGCAAATTTCCATAGAGGGATATCTTTGGCTATTGATAATACGATATTTACTGCTTTGGTCACAACACCCTGAAAACAGCAAAATATTTACCTTGAGCACACAGAGGGATTATGACAAATACGAGGAGGAAAGAAAAAAAAAGGGCGTAAGGGTGGAAATCCTCCAAACAATACCAAAATTAAAAATTATATCTCTACCTTTACAGAAATATTCTAATAAGTAATAAGCATGTAGCAGGATCACCAAAAATACATATTTTAAGGGGAAAGAATACTCCATAAAGTTTTATCACAGTGCTTCTACGTTTATGTGGTTTTCAAACAAGAACATAGAGAACTTTATGAACTTTCATCATGCATCATTGGGGCTCATAACTTAATTATAGTGCTATTTCCCCTCAAACTGGTTATAAACTTAGTTATTTATTATTAATAATAATAGTTTTCTCATTCACATCAGAATGCCTGAATACATTTGTCTAGATTTATGATGGTATATTCTACTATCTATACAGGCAGCTATATAAATTAATATGTAACTCCTATCTATGCAAATTCAAAATTACACTTCGTGGTCTGATTTCTTACTGACAACACCATGAAGGCTGCAAACAACATCTGAGAAATAATTCAATACCAGTTTTGACAGTGACAGTGCTAAATAAGAAGTCCACAAATCAACACCATAAACAACTAATACTTTGTGAATAATTTCAGACATCATAGGAGATTGTAAGTATGTGTGTAAGAACTTTGCTGAGCTAGTATAAGGTTAAATGAGTGATCGTAGTTTTTCACACTTTAGGGCTTGAGGCTGGTAATATTCTTCTTTATATTTCACTACATAGACTACTGATTTATGAATGATACTTAAAACTGATGCCATCATTTTATATTTTGAAAGAGTTTAAGGAGACTAGAAAGTCAAATCAGCCAGTACCAATGGCATTAATTTTTATTTCTGCATTCACTTTGAAATGTTTGCCTTTAAGTAGAGATTTATTACCATGAGTTTCTTGGCTTTCAGGAAAACACTTCCTTCTACTGACCAGCATAACAAACCTATCGGTGGCTTTGTGTCCTCAGCACCCAGTGACATCATGAACTCAGGTGAGTTTTAATCCTTTTTTTTCCCCTTCCTTTTAGTTCTTATACCAGATTAAACTTGCACATGTTTTAAAACAGCACATTTTTAAATGTTTTAGCATAAATGACTGAGACATGCAATTATTTTGTTACCTGAATATCTTCAAGACTTGGTCTCAAGACAACATTTGGAATAGCCAGTTGAATTTCAGCTCTGAACAAAGGAACTCTCTGTGTTTCTACAGACTTAGTCATCTGATACCTAGAGTCAACAACACGCAATCGATGTCTTAAGGACTCTAATGAAATCTTCGTGCCTAAATAAATTTGATATTTAAGTGAGGTTAGACATTTTACCAAAATAAGCTTGGGGAAGAAAAAAAAATCCTAAAGTGATATTAAAATTAAACATATATGAAGAAGACTCACATCTGACCAAAGAGTCAGTATTCTTCTGACAAAGTTGTGCCATCAGATTATAGGAACCACAGGACAGGCATTCTTGGCAGCGTGTTTTGTGTTTCACATCTAGATGTGTACAGGCATATGAATCCTGAAGAGTAAAAAGGAAATTCTTAGGAAAACAAACATGCTATCCACCATGTAAGTGAAATATCAAGTATCTGACTAGGTTATAAAAGATTACTTTTTACACTGTAAAAATGTCTTACCTCCAGAGTTTTTCCAGTATCTGCTTTCAACTTGTGTTTAACAATATCTACCAGTTCACACACAGAGCATTCCACCTGCTGACTCTGTCTACAAAAATAAAACTTACAGTCACGCACAGGGAATCAGACACAAGAAATACCCTTTATTATTTTGCAGGCACACACCCCGGTCCCACTGCACTGTGAGGAAATGTATGTGCAAGGAAACACCCTCATAATTTTCA
Source organism: Psittacus erithacus (assembly GCA_009867235.2). NCBI lineage: Eukaryota > Metazoa > Chordata > Aves > Psittaciformes > Psittacidae > Psittacus > Psittacus erithacus. The sequence goes on along the minus strand of WYDI02039006.1, from coordinate 72,559 downwards.
GTTTGTTCCTACTGCTTCAGCACACAGAGACTGTAAGACATTAAGATATGCAGACTATCAACAAATTCATTTTCAGACTCTGTTATATCTGATTCAACTGGACTTCATAATAATTTAAAGAAGGGTTCTTTTTCAGCTATACTTAATAAAAGAGGCATATCATGATGCAATAAAATAATCTGTGAAACCAGAATTAGTAAAATAAAACCAAACAAAAAATAAATAGAAAGTAGGTTATTTTGCATAATGAGAACAGGTATCTTTCTGGAGTAGAGCTGAACAACTATTCTGCTATAATCTGGAAAATAAGCATGGGGCAAAAAATTTGCACCACCGGGAGAATGAAAAGCCTCACATTAGCTAGCTAGCATTAAGAATCAAGCAATTAACCTGGGGATAAGATTTCAAGTCTTATTCATCTTCATTTTTATTGCTACTGATTAGAATGCCATAGGATGAAGAATATGAAATGCTAAACATTACAGGTGCAATTTTACGTCTGCTGTATTAAAGGTACTTGGGAGTTTCTCCCCTGCATCCTGAGACTATCATTTTGCTTTAGACTAGTACTCTGTAAACTCTCTATGCATAAAGTAGTAATATATAAATAATTCACCCCCAAATATGGCCCTCAAATCTATGCAGTTAATAAACCTACTGAGACAGCTTGTGAGCAGCAGAGACAGCAAGCTTTTCTATCTGTTCCAGGAAAGAAAACACATCTATAGGTTCATCTTCTGGCAAAATTATCAGAGCAGTGTTTGACATATCCTCCAGAATTCTTTCAATTCTGCATTCCAGGGTATCAGTCACTTCTTTCACTATGTAGTCCAACTTCCTCAGGGTACTATAAACATTCCCAATAACTAAGCAAGAAAAACAAAATTAAAACAAATCATGCAAAATACAGACCTCTTAAATCTCATTTCCCCTTCCCCTCGGTATTACAATAAAATGAGGACTTAATAGCAATGAAATATGCAATTAAGACCTGAAACAGAAACATGATGGACTTGCTCTACCTTGGTATCTTTAAATGGAAACATTTTATAATAAATGGTACAATAGCCTTCGAGATATCTTTTCTTTTTTGTATTAAAGAGCATTGTAAGGCACAGGATCATCAAAATACAATAACAAACAGAAAAGATACAACTGTCTAAAAATCATTCTGGTCCTCCTATATACACACACATTGAAATCCAGTACTTTTGTAACTGCAATTAACTTCACAAATTCGTTGGCTAAAATTCCCTCACCCAAGATTACCTACTGGTTAAACCACTAGATTTCTCCTTTCATGTTTATAACCTAACTTACTTAGGAAAGAGATACACTGAGTGCTTTTAACAGATATGTTTATTAAACTAAAGGTAAAAATGACAGTTCCTTACAAGACTGGATAAAATCTTTCCCTTTCTTTCACACTTTTCATTGCAAAATGGAAATGTGTCACCTAAAACCCTTTGTCTTTGGTATTACCAGACGGTATCATTTGCCTCACCAATACTCCTCCGTAGCGCAGGTAGAAAGAAATCACTATAGTATCTAAGCCACAACAGCGTGACAGTGGTGTTCAACTGCTAATGCATTAAGTGGAAAACATCATTTATTCCTATTAGAAAGCTAATGAGGGACCTTGTTTTTGTTATTAACTAAAACGGACAAAAAATCCAACCCATTTCTTAGTGCTTTTATTATTATTATTATTATTATTTTAAATATATAAAATATGTAGTCCTAAATCCATTTTTTCACCTTATCTCCTGAGTTTTAATCTAGAAGGCAACCATGAACCCCCATACTTCTACACATTACAATGAAAATAAGGCACTTAAAAGCTTTTGTATAATGAATTCAGCATGTCACTGGCAGGTCAGAGTTATTTTGCATGCACTGAGCAAATGCCTAGTTTGTGAGTGTCCAGCACGCATTCAGGACATGTTAGGTGTTGCACATTTTCAAAAAAAAAATGATGTGTACACTCAAGAAAAGCATTCCTTTCTAGGGGTGATTCACTTTCAGCTGCAGCAGCAGAAAACAGGAGATAGCCAGAAATTCTTGCTGCATAACCTCTATCTTGTTAAAAAAGGTCAGTTCCCATCAAAGCAAATGCTGATCCAAAGAACTATCTAAACCTGAATTATGCCTATTCAGATGCTTAACACAGTGCAGGGTACCTAAATGGATAAATAAATAATATTGAAAAGACGTTCTATACGATCTGCTACTAAACTATGAAACCAAACACAAAAAATTATTTTAGAGCTATAAAACAAACATTAAAAAACCCACTTGCCATTTGATTCTTGTGCTTTGCTCAAGCAAAGGTCAGGTAAAACTACAAGGTGACTAGCCCGGCCTTAGGCACTGTGCACCAGTGCCACATGACATGAGTCACAAATGAACAGCTGCATGAACCCATGCCCCATTTCATTTTCAGATTTAGGCTGCATTTGTTTCTGTTTATCTGGTTGCTTTTCGTTTTGAAGAAGAAAAGTGAAAGCCTAACATCAGTCTACCTCAACTAAGAAGTGATTTTCTCATGGAACTGCAACATAAAAGACTTGCTGATGGTTTTAGATTTGTCAATTTCAATGACGCTTTTAAAACAGTTAATCAATTTCAGGTTGTATTTGATAGGGATAAGCTTGTCTCTTACTGACTCCGAGGAACAATATCAATGCATAATTGGGGATTATAAAATAAAGTTTTCTTGAAAAAAATTAAGACTTAGACAAAAATCTCCAAATATTATATATCTTTTACTAATTTCAACTTTGAATTTAGACATGTGACTTTTAGGATGTTCAGCATAAGTTATGAAGATTTTTCTGTAGAAAAGAAAAGAGATATTATTAAAGCACCCCATGTTCATTCTCTTGTCTCAGATTCTTGTAGCAGTTGGGCTTTAATTATCTACCTAACATGAAACACATTTTACACAGAGAAATGAAAACAGAATGCAGGCATGAGAAGAGCTGTTAAATTTTCATTATATGATGACTTGGAAAAAGATCATCAGACTGATACTGATAGGGGAAAAAGAAGTAAAAAAAGCACAACAATTTTCAAAGTGTGATGTCATAGCTTAAGCTCAGTAAATGAAAATGCATTTGATTAAAAAATGGAACTGCAACACAAGTCAAAAATATGATGCAATGTTACTCACTGAACTTTGCAAGAAAGCTCCAAAGTCAAGGCTTTACAGACTCTCCTACCATTACAGTGCAGTACGGCTGACAGTCAAATATGACAAACCATTTACTTAGTTACACAGCTGTAAATTAGCTAATTTAGTGACTTCACTGTACTCGCAGCAAATGAATCTGTAATGCCTCAGTTGAGAGGTGGAGGGGAGGGATGAAGCAAAAGCAACCCTTTTAAAACACTAATTATTTTCCAAAAGTGAGAAGCCAGAAAGCCCCTTTCTTAAAGGAAAAAAAAAAAAAAAAAAGAAAAAAAGTGATAACTATTGTACTGATTTTACATTTTTTAGTGCCAAAGCACTTATTCTCTCCCTGAGCTTCTCGCCAAGTTACTTCAATACAGTGACCAGTGACATTTAGTAGGATTAAAAAATTTTAACAAATTTCAAGAAACTCTGATTCTATGGTGATTTTGCTTCCACTTTACCACAAGAATACAAAAAGGTGGGCTGTTTATCTGAGAGGACATAAGATTAGTTAAAGGGACACCACTAGGGAGGTCAAAAAAGGATATGCCTGGTAAACATATGACTTAACAAGGCTATTGACAGCTGCCAAACCACATTTTAGAGCAGGACATAAACACACACACATCATTTTCACCTTACTCATGTCTTAGTTCCATAGTTAGGAGGGAGGGATGTGGCACGTTTTTCCCGTGAATAGATGGAGTGCTTTTCCTAACAATGACAAGGAAATATCTGGCAGGTACCACCTAACAGCATCAACAGTTCACCATCTCTTTTCCTACTACATACATTTATCGATGTTCAAAGAAGTCCATGACAGCTGCACCAGGCCCAGAGTAAGGGCATCCTCCACTTGTTCTATGAATGGTTTCATCAGTGGTTTCAGCATAACAGGAATCCCATTCAGACACTCTTTGTAATCGGCCAACAGATTCTGGACTCTGAAAGACATCATCATGCCTATAATGGCCTTAATTCAGATATTTGAAACACACAGGAGTTTGGACATATTTTCTCTTAATATGATTTGCAAGTTCTGACCCCATTTAAGAATAAGAACTCTTCCTAGCTCAAACTAAGCCTCTTCTCCCCAATAACAGCAGAACCAGACTGGGAACGTAAGTACCTCCAGTAAAGTCATTGTGATCAATTTAGAGAAACTTTCTTCTATGAAAAATTAATTTAAAAACAAACAAAACCACAGGAAATTGAAAACATGGCATTTTGTTCCCTTCATCCTATCTTATACAACATGGCATGAAATGATGCTGCTTGTAAGAAAAGCTAAATCCAAACCACTTAAGACATCAAATCGAAAAGAAAAAGAGGCCAAATTCTGAATCAAGACTTATCAATATAGTTCCATGAAAAGGTAGCTACACAATGAAGCTGTATAAACAAGAACTAGAATCAAATACAACCCAGAAGTCAGATACATAATGGGTTCCTTACAACAACTGCTGCAAAAAAAAATAATAGCTGTGTTCTGTGCCAGATTAAAACCACGACTTCAAGCATCATTGTTACAAATCGTACACTGATATAACCCATTCACAATATACTGGGAACTGTTTTTCCAGTGTTGCTTAAGCAAAGATCTCATGTCTGAATATTCCTTCTTTGCTTTAGAAGTCAGTCTGAAGTCTTTTTTTAGAGCTGATAGTAAGTTTGGGTTTCTTTCACATTGCGAACATTTTCTGTACTTTTTTGTTTGTCTTGGATGGCAACAGTTGGGATGTTGCTTTTGAGAGGACTGTAGCACACAGAGTTTGCCTTGCACATTACAAATTTGAGGTTATTTTGTCCTAAAACACTCCACAGGTAATTAATGAAAAATGCCACATTATAAGAGTTAAAGACTGAAAGCTTTAATAGAAAAAGGGATAAGAGGTTGCACTGAAGTGTTTATGTAAGTCTTTGTCCCTTTTTATCCGCTTCTGTTAAAAAACTACTTAAAAACCACTCCTCACAAAGGATGATTTTGTAAGACCTATCATCCTTGCTTAGAGAGTTCAAGAATTAATAATCAGCATCCCTGAGAATGAAAATAACTCTTCCAGCACAGAACTGGACTGTTACAAGAAGCAGAAAAAGATTCAAAATCAACAAAAGTTATTTCAGATATTCAACATGAGAAGGTATATTATAACTTAGGTGATGTATTAGCTATAGAAATGTTTGGGTTGTGCCTTAATCAAGTGGTAAATTCCAGCTTCTTTTTCTAACAGAAAAAAGATTTTGATGTAAAATGTAACACTTTGGAGTGTAATCCCTATGTTATAGCGTACAGATGCCTTAGCAATACCTTGTTGCTCCACTTACTGAGCAGCTGTTGCAGTAACAAAAAAGCATGTAGGTGTTTTCTAGTAATGAGATATTTGTTGAGATAGGAACAACTACATATTGCCTATATTACTACGGAAATGCTGGGGAAAGCAATTAAATTTTAATTAAACTGCATCAGAAAGAAAAGTTATAATAAACCAAAAGCATACGCAACAGACTCAAAACTAGGAATTCCCTTTTGCAGGTGAGAATCAAATCCAAAAAGCGTTCACTCACTCCATTTGATGTCTTTTAATCTGTTCTTCCTCTGCACACAAGCCAAGAACAACATCTGGTACTTCAAAATGCATTTTTTTCAGGTATTTTGTTTCATAAAGGACTTCCAGGACCACTGGGTCCAAGTTTACAAGTAATTCCTTCATTTAGCAGTACAGAGGGGGAATAAAGCAAGAGAAAATAAGGCAATCATTTAATGGTTACATGTAGTGTGATATAATTGGAACATACAACAAGATGTAGGTGCTCAGGATTTTTAAAACAGATACCCATGTTTCTACATAGATCTTCTTCCTCCTCTACAAATATCTGGATTTTCCAAAGTATTAATCAACCAATATCTTACACTGATTTCAATTTCTTGTGACTCCTTCACTGTGCCCTAACAACTTGGCTCCTGTAACTTCTCAATCCTGGTTTTGCAGAACAAAGCTAATTTTCCTTTTCATTTCAATTCCGCCATTTGGTAGACTGGGGAAAAATGTTGTGAAAGTTAATCTCTGTACACTTTTCAGGGCACTATATGCTATTAAGATGCTAAATAAATTTGAAAATCAGATTCTAGTTATCCATTATGAAATCACTAGTTAAAAAAAATGCCTCATTTTAACCATAACTTATCTGCACTACAGCAGAAGAAGTAATGTATGAAGCAAGAATGGTAAGATTTTCTGTCTCAACAAGCAGTTTTGAAAGTAAATTAATTAATGATTGCAGTATACTCAAGACAGTGACATTGATGACTACAAAGAAGACCATGATCTAATTAAAAATTCTTCAACTAAAATTTTTGTTAACATAGAATATAAAACATGGAACAAGACCTAAAAAGATATAAAAATTCAATAATAGTTAATGCATTTGCTGGATACTGCCTCTTTTATGCCTAGAATGAAGCAGGAGCCTTATGAAGAAGAGACAGGATGAAATCTGTACTATAAATAAGCACAAAAAGGAAAAAAAACCCCGAACAATTCAAGTAGTTCATTTTTTAAGCCTATTAAAATTATTTTAATGCTGTGCTTGTCTAGCCATTATATGATTAAAGCAGCACATGCAATACTAAACATTGCAGAAGTAATACAAAGAATAAATCATATTTACCTTGGTTTCTGGGTGCCTGGCAAGCAAGGAAGCATGCAGAGCATTTCTAGCCTGGTCAGCAAACCTGTACCAGGCCCTGTGATAAATAAGTTCGAATTCCAAAAGAACTGCAGCCATTTTATTGTAACTCTTAATAACCTTTTTCATTTCCAGAGTCTGTGATTCAAAAGGAAAAAAAAAAAAAGAAAGCAAACACAATTTAATCAATTCATAGTAGAAATGCCCTCCACTAAGATTTTCCTCATTGCCATTAGGAAAACAAAACAAATAGCTTTCAATTATGCTATTTTAGAAATAAGGTAAAACACAGAAATACAGATATATATTGAGGAATTCAATTACTAAGAAGTATTTAACTGCTCTAAACAACTCTTTTCCTGATTTTTCCTCCTAGTCTTGTCCATGAAACAAAGCTTATACTATGACCTATATGAGAGACTCATATCCCATTTCAGGAAGTTTGGCTAGTGATTGGGGTTAAATATCTCACTCCTCTCCCTTACAGAGCACAGCAGACAGAAGGCTCTAAACTTAGGTACACGGCCAACAGTATCAGGATTAATAGGGGTCAAGCCCCAGAATGGACAAAAGCACCAGCCTAAGTCATCAGCTTAATGTCTTAATGGAAGTACCTGACCTGAGCCACAGAATAATAGTGCTACAAAAGGGAATTCAAATCCTGCAGCAAACACTAACACTTATCCTGTTACATGATTTGAATACAAGCTGCTAGAAAAGTGAGCACAGGAGTATAAAAATAAATAATTTATCTGTTAGTAACATGCTTGAAAGCTTAGTATAAATCCTCCTCTGCTGATTTCCAACCTTCAGAAGCATGGTTTTCTTTTTAAGGACTGTCATTGGACGGTCAATTTTTCTGTATAACTGCTGAGCCCACATAATCTTCCCTGTTACCTAAAACACAGAAGATACAAGGTTATATTTCCATTAACTTAAAAACATCAAGAAGCAAAGTCCATTTATTCCATTCTTACTGGTGGCATATTATGTGGTATAGGTGGATTTTCTTTTTGCTTTTCATAGAGTTTTTGAACAAACTCTAAGTCTTGGCTGTACTGCTGAAGGACAATGATATACTTCTCATTAAGGTCAACATGATTTTCTCCTATTTGCTCAAGCTTCATCAGAAGTCCCAGCATCTGTTCAGTCTAAAAAGGAGAATGGATCATTTACCACAGAGGACGTTAATAGTTCAGAAAGTCATTATTCAGAAACTGTTCTCTCTCTTTTTTTTTTTTCAATTTAGACTATAAAGTATGTTTGCAAGTTGCTTTCTAAGAAACATTGAATATTCCATCCAGACAAGCTGGTGAATTTTGTCCCATATGGAATATATTTACCATAGCATGAACCAAGAAACTGCTACCATTACAGTGTACTGCAATATTGCAATCTTTTCCTGCCTCTCAAATCATCACTCTTTTTTTCTGCAAACAGTTGCAGTAGAACACCTACACCTTTCCTTGTACTTCGTAATATATTGTTATCAGGGCCTGAAACAATGAACAGTACTGACACTAAGGTAACAGATGGCAGAAATTATTTCGTTACTCCTGCCACTCAAACAGGAATAACTTGGAAATGCAACAGGAAGCACGAGAAACACCAGGATAAAGAAAGAAAATAATCTTCAAAGAAAATCAGGCTATAAAATTGGTATGGGAAGATGGAACATAAAATTAGCACCAAGCAATAATGACCATTACCTTCCAGCACTTCTGCAAGTGACTTTTAGAACATTTGCAACAGGCTTGACAACCTCCAACATTATCTCAGGCAGGCACCAGCACAGAACACCAACAGTGATGAAGGAGTTCAGTAGGAGCTATGGGTACTCAGCCCTTCTGAGCATCAGAAAAAGGGGACTGCATTACATTACTTACAGTTGCAGTCTTTCCAAACCAGGAATCCACAAATTCTTGTATGGACTCGTACAATGCTGAAATTTGGTTCTTAAATTCAACGTAATCTTTTTCAAACTAGAAAAGGGTAAAAGTAAAAAAAAAAATAAAAAAAAATAAAAAAAAAATAAATCATCTGTAGTGCTGTTTTCACTTTATACTTTTTTTTTTTCCCCTGAAGTTTTTGGGGAACTTGCTTTATCTGCCCAGTACGTATGTTCAGCGCTGAATTAAAGAGATCAGGGACAACACTAGTAACAAAAGCATTTACATTCTAAGCAAAGCAGTAAGTGTTAGGTTATCTGGTTAAAGCCTCACCTTCATGAACACAAAGGAGCACAGGGGAACATGGACAGGCACAGGAAATCTGAAAACCTAACAGCACACTCACCAGTTACTCCCAGTACTGCCACAAGACTGCTCAGCTTAGGTATGAAACCCATCCAGATGAGCAAACTGACAGGCTCTCTAGAGCCCCTTTCAGACTAACTAAGGGAGGTTACTGCGTAGGAGAAAAGGGACTCGCTACAGTTTACAAGGGAAGAGCATGGGACTATATATATTATGAGAGTTAGGGAAGAAGTAAAGACAGGGATCAGTGTGATTTGTGGGAGCAGCAAGTGTGGAAAAATGGAGGCATGTTGGGATAAAAAGGAGTTGGTCACATATGAACAGGTTGCTGGTTAGTACACTTGTCTGGCTGTGCTCGGCACCTGACCAGCACAGTCTGTCCTTGGCACCTGACCAGGACAGTCTGTCCTGTTTGTCTTCTTACTTATATCCATTTCTAACCATTTGCATGGGCAAAAGGGTTCTCTCTTCTATTAGCAACCCCAAGCAGGGTAGGAACCATGAATCAAAGCAACCAGAAACACTGCAGCATGTGCATAATGTGTGGGTGAGTGTCACACCCACAAAATCAGACTAGGCAGCAAATGGGACAGGGGCTTGGGCACAAAGTGTTGAAGCAGCCATAAGTCTAGGCTGGATATTAAAGAGACCACAGTGGTCTAATAAAAGCCGGCTACCAGAAGGACCAGGAGGCCCAAGGCAGCTACCAGAGAGACAGTAGGGTCTGAAGGTCAGCTACTGATAAGGTTATAAATTTGGACCAGCTATAAGAAAGAACTGTTTGCATGTGTGTTTCTGTGTGCCAGCAACTAGGACAGCAAGGGGATCAGGTAGAAGATAAACTGATTGCCTAAGACCAGTTACGGAGGGACCCATAGTACGTGTCCCTGTGTGTGCGTGTGCATGTGTATAGGTCTGAGTACCAGCAACTCAAGTAGGGCTGTGGGCCTTGGGGGCGAGGGTTGTTTTAAGTTGAGGAACTGGGGAGACCTGGGTATCCAGAGGCCAGCTTTCGGACAGCATGTGTAAGACCAGCTACTGAAGGGGTTCATGTATACGTATTTTCCACTATCAGGCTTTCTTCCTGCTTAGCCAGACAGGTACAAGATGAGGCCTTTAATATTGTTTGTAATTGTATTTTCAGTTTGTGTTGAGCTGTATGGCCAGACCTGTACTGTGTGTATGCATGTGCACTTGCCTATTGGGAATTACATGCCCAGCCTCACAACTGAGTGGACCTGGGGACATGGAACTGCAACAGCCTCACCTCTATCGGGCTACCAAATTTGGCAGCTCCTACTAGAAGTAATTTTGGTATTTATCTGTAATATTTTTTCTTAAAAATCCAAAACACTGAGGACCTACAAAAAGAGTTCAGTGCAAACTTCCTCCCAAAGAAAGCACTCCATAAGCTTGGGAAGATAGTGCATAATATACATTGCTCTGATGATTAGGTGCAGAAAAGCCATGCAATTTTTAAATACCTCCAAATTCCAGTTAACAGTAAATGTTCTCTTTCAAAAAAGCCACACAGCAAGTATTACACAAACATAAGCCATCCACCTGTTAGAAGAAAGCCAAGAATACCTTAGGCTTAAATGTCTAAAGGAAAGTTCCTGGCGGTTGCAAGCTACAGTGTAGAAAGGCAGGAGAGTAAGCCAACATTTCTAGAACTTCTATTGTGAGGCTATTAATCCTGCAAAGCAAGCAAACTATACCTGAAAAAAAGCAGCTCAATTACAGCATGTACAGGATGTATTAAAATATGTATTAAAATAGTTTTTACCAATCCGCTCAGCACTGGGGGTGATACCATTTACTTTTCCCTCTAAAACATTCATCTAAGTGCCTTTACCACCTTTACTATAATACTGCCTTTACTATTCCACTACTTTCAGTTACACTGAGTAACTCTTGCAATTAGGTAAACTATTTAATGCATTGACCTGCTGAATTAATTTCTGGTGCAGTTCAAAACATATGCATCTCAAAACAAACAGGTTTAGGAAAAGTTTTCTGCAGCATTACCTATCACACAAAACCCAGTTTATCAAGAATTAACAAAAACATTTGCAATAAAAGCCAAATTTACCCACTTTCCAATTGTATTACAAGATACGAAAGTATTATTATTACAGCAAAATACCATATGACTTGTTATAAAATTTACTCTTCTTTGCATAACTCCAATGAAAAGCACAGAATTAAGGGAGTGATTGCCAGACAAATGCTGAATGTATGTACCTCTTTTTTCCTGTGATCCAGAACATCATACTGTTTGGATTTGGTGTTTGCAGCAATGCTGTGGTAATGAGTAGTGATCTCTTCAATACCTTCTATTTTTATATGCTGGAGCTTTAAAAGACTTTCCATAATATTGCTCATATCTGAAATCTTCTCCAAACGCTTACAGAATGTATCAAATTTTCCAAATATGTAGTTTTCACTAACATAAAAAAGGCAGCAGAGGGATTGTTATGCAAATCTGTTTGCAATGAATCTTTATATTTAACCCCTATATATTCTGCCAGAACTGCTACCAAGTTTCAGATGAAAAAAATCTATGCTGTATTAATCACATATCAAGTAAAAACCAATTTAAGGTAATGTACATAAACCAGAAAATGCTTAATCCTTACATATGTCAATTAAAAGCCTTTACCACATTTCACAGGAGTTACTCTTTTAAATAAGACATTTGTAAACATGAGTGTACAATGCTAAGAAATGCCCCATGCTTTAAGTGCAGGTAAAACTCTCCTTGGATTTTGATAGACAGCCCAGCCCAAAGCTGACTAAATTCCCCTGGAGACTTTTCACTTACATTCATGATTCAAATATATTGGGATTTCAGACCATACAGAAACATATATATTAAATTAACACATGCATAAAGGCATAAAGTCCCCTGAAGTCCCCTTGGACATCTGATAAATCAACAAGTGACTGGCAAAAACCTGTCACTGGTTTATTCCTGAGCAAAAAAAAAAACCACAACTTTGCAGGTCATATTCTGATTATAATAACTAGTATATTTTATTTGAGTAATTAGCTTTTTTGTTAACCAGCAGATATAATGACTTTTCATTTATATGATTCAATATTAAAGTGACTTACCTACCTGAAATCAAATTGCCTCTCTCTTGGATTTTCCTTCAGCTCTTCCCTAATTCTCCGAAAGGATGTTTGGTACTGTTCTTTGAGGGAAATGCATTGTTGTATCCTCTTTAACAATTCTTGCCTGAGGAAGAAAATACAGAAGACACAAAATCATCCTAAGGAGGTCTTCAAAAGAGTATAAATAAAAATAAAACATTTCAGTCAGATATGCAACTTTACAAAACAAGAACACAAAATTATATATTACCTGATAAACATTCAAAATATAAGCATTACATTTAAAGGGGTTGTTTGTTTAAATTTGTTACCTAGATTGGATATTATTTTTTTCAGATTTAATTTCATCAAACCAAAACGTTCACAGCATAGTCCAGAAGGGACTTACACCAGGTAAATCTGGACTACTGACTGCCTGCAGTTTAGCCATTTCTCATCTTCTGTAAACTGGGTATTTCTGATGGGTTTTCATTTGTTTGTTTCTTTGGTTTTTTTTAATCAGACAAGACTGGAGAGGTATTTTTCCGCACTACAGTAAGCATGAGGAAAGTCTTGTTTCTTTAAGCAGATACACTAGGAAGATAGTGGTTCCTAAGGCTATGGATCTTATACACAGTTGTTCATTAACCCTGAGGTGCTACTATAGACGAGATACATAGATAAGGCATGCAAATTAGCTTTAAACCATTTACACAAGACTATTGCTCCACTTTGTCTTTGTCTTTCATCTTCAAAAAGATCATTGGAATTAAAATGATAGTCAGACTTTATAGATTGAAACCACTAACTGGAACACAAAGAAACTTTTGCAGGAACTGCAGCAGCAAATAAGTAAATGAGAAGAATGTCTCAAAAATAAAGTCAGCTAGAATAAACAAATAAAAGATCTATTTTTATTTACATCTATTGCTTAGAATAAACACAGTATTTAACTGATTACAGGTTATTTCTGAAAACTTCCCTTTGCCTACACCAAAATACAGGAGGAATCCAAATTATTTGTCAAATTTACTTTTGTTTCTTAGCCTATTATCTCAGCATCACCTTTGACTTGGCTGTAATTTAAGCACAGATATCCTGATTGTGTCTTGATGAAGCTTATAACATCTTTTCCTTCTCACCTCGGTAACTATACTCTTGCTCCAGTTGTACTCTTTCAAGACACTATTCCAATCATTACTTTTCTAGCAAATACCTTTAGATGTCATGCTGATCTTAACCCTCTTTGTGGCTCCCCCTTTTCTTTTGCAAGACTTGTTCTTATAGTATGTGTTCTTCCTAGGCTATCTCCAGTCAACTTCTCATTCTCCAGACACGCTTGCTCTGCCAGTGACATCAACGTTCACCACCCACTTGTTACATTTCATACAAACACTTCCGTGCTTCCACTTATGCTGCAAGTAGTGCTTGGGAGCAGCTCCTTGCAAGTAGCCATACAGCAGCTAACTCATCCCTTCCTGAAATTCTTCCTTTAGTTCTCCTGGCAGTGATGCCTATAAAACATCCAAGGGCATCACAGGGGTTGCTGAAAACACTGTCATCCCAGCTGACCAACACTGCCTGATTGCTGTTTTTTCTCCATCCCTCTTTCATCCATCCATCTCACTATTTGCTTCTTATGTTTCAGATTGCAAGCTCTTATGTTTTAGACTGCAAGGTTTTTAGAGCTGGGGCAAACTTTTTGTTCATTTTACATGTATGGCTTAACATTTGCTGAAAATCAAGGGCTCTTACAATACTGACAGTTGTAAGAAAAATAGAAAATAAGAACAAAAGTAATGTTAGGCATTTCTCACTAGCAAACTTACAGTAAAACTGGGGGGGGTGGGGTGTTAATGTAAGGTACCTCATCGGCACCATTTACACCCCTTATGTGTTTGCTCATACAGCATTCTTCACAGAATACTCAAAAAATACTAGTCTGAGTCCCACCCTATCACTCACATACCTTGCTCCAAACAGAATCACAATTGAAATGTGATTCTGGTCCTGGTATATATTGTCCCCTTCCTCAAACTGATTTTCCTGTCCACTAAAAGCAAACTATAAGTCTTAGACAGAACTTTGCCAACCTGTTCTTGGAGCTTCTTTATGAAGAACTTTAGCTCCCAGTCCTAACTGCTCAAGTGTGTTTTGATCAAAAGAAAGCCATGGGGACAAAATATTGAGCATCATACACTAACACATATTAAGTGCTTTTCAGTAACAGTTTTTTCACAAAACATGGTCAATTTGTTTTTGTAGAGTACTTAATTCAACACAAAAAGATAATCAGTGCCTGGTAGGAGGACAAGGGGCTACTTAAACCAACTTTTAATAATCTTTATGATGATCTATAATTTTACTTCTAGTGTTAACAAAAGAAGATGAAATTATTAAAATTCCATTACTTGTCCAGATCCCAGATTTTTGAAACACCTTCACATAGATATGTCTTGCATGTATTAATCATTTGATTAGTGATTTTAAGAAGAAGAGATGTCATGCACTCTGATGTATTATAGTATAGTGATGTACAGTAGATCATACAGACAGTATTCATTAAACTGGGTATGTATTCCATCATTGTTACCTACAATAGGAAGAAAATAGGAAAGTCAGCAATTCAAATTTCCTAAAAATTAACACAACAGAAAATATGACAGCTCTGGGAATATGTTTGCCAGTGGATAAACATCTTCTTGATTGTAACACATTGTTCTTGCACATATGTCATTATGAACTGGACCGTCCAATTCATTTGTAGGAGCCTAACACACTATAACCAAGATTTAAAAATAGGGAATGGGTAATGGATAAATGAACAGGCTCACTTCTTCCAGAGTGAGACTTTCCAGAGGAAAAACAGAGGCTATATTCATTTTGGCAATGGCCTCGAGTATATGAAGGTGCTGTAGTCTGCTCTGCAAAGAAATATGCTACCTGAGGAAAAGAAGTCATACACTGCTACAAAAAAAAAAAGTTGGCAGGCTGTAGGAAGATCAAGAAGAGGAAAGTTGGCCTTTACTCAATTTGCCTAGATCTATACAGAAGAAAAATGCAGAAGGGAGAGGCAAGGCAACAATTACCTTTCTTTTACTAAGGATACTAAACTACAGAGTTTTCTGTCCCACAGAAATGCATGCAAGCCAGATATACTGAGAACCCAGAACAAAAGACAGTGAGTGCTCTGGAAAAGGATAAAGTATAGTATCTTAAAGTAAAGCCCAATATGGCAGAACCCTGAATAATTGCATAAGAAAAGTGGTGTAAAATAGCACATTGGATTCAGAGCTCAAGCTTTGAAACCTATATTTAGAAAAATTGTAAGCAGCTGGATTATCTAAGTGTGAATCTTATGCATGAAAATCTGTACGTACAATTCACTAATGCCAAAGGAGTTAGGCTGTCTGCTAATCAATAAGCATAACAGTTAAATAAATACTGAAAGGAGAAATATCATTCTTTCAGCAGCAAAAACCTTTACTTTTTTTTCTGAATATCACATTAAGTGCCTTTTGAGAACTACTTACAGGTGAAGCTTTGGCAAGTGGACCAAAAAATTTATCCAATGTATATAAATATCTCACGTTGTCTTTAGCTTCATTGGCAGCAATTGTTATACTGCCATCCTGAAGGAAGGAAAAATAAAGAGAATCAATACTGCTAAAATTACTGATCAGGTTCTTGCTCTTTTGCAGTGCATGCTACCACATGAATATGATTCCATTTTGCAAGCATTTTCTCACATAAGTGCTCCCAAATAAGATATTTCTTCTCTGCATAAGAAACAACCACTTTTCATGCAAAAACCGGTAAGATCTACAAGGAAATCAGCAACATTTTGAATAATTCCTTAGTTAGATCCCCAAAGCTTTTCTTTCCTCATGGAAGCACAATAGTGCGGTTTTAATAATCTAACATTTTAGAATGGTTTTAGCATGGTATTCATTCTACAGAACTTAGACAAGAACCCTAAAATGTACCAGGGTGTTTCACATCCTTTTTTTAATAAACACTTGTTAGGGAAAATGAGTTCACAACTAATGCCTGTGTATCCTTCTGTTCGTGACAGCTGTAACTATCCAGTACTTAGAAGGCAATGCTGTAGAAAGAAAGAAATCTAGTTCATCATCCTTGGCTTGGCATCCAGAGTACTGACACTCTCATATAAATTCCATTTATCAAAAAAGTCTGCAAATGTGTTAAGCACAGAATCAAACACTCAGTAAGGCGACACTGTTTTCCTGGTCTACCATCAAAACAGAATACGTTTTTGAGTGCTAGAAGATCTACATTCTACATTTAGGGGGATCTGACTAGCTGTACATGGCCTACAGCTTATTTTCTGGCTTGTCTACAATTTTGACTGATAAGTTTACATTACAAATATCCACTTATCTGAAGAAGCAGTTATGATACAAAAAGCCAGCTGTTGATAATTCTAGAAGCAGTATGATGAACCTTCAGACATTTCTAGAATTGGCCTGAACAGTGTACAGCACGAGGGAGACAGAAAATTGTTGCATTGCTCCATTGCTTTACTCTTGCACAATCATTCCACCCATGATGATAATGAAAGCTGCATTACAGAAGCATTGACTTCAAGTTATCTATTTAACTTCAGAATCATTGGCATTGTACGTTTTAACAAATGGATAATAAACTGCAGTTTAAAACCATCATAAACATTCAAAAATGTTTAGCATTGTGTTCTGTTCTGTGTATATTACAAATATAATACTGTATTCATTTAGAATTTTTAATAGAACATAGCAATTACCAGCTCTTTCCACTGCTTTAATGTCTTTGATCTCGCTGCCTGAAGAATACTTATAATTTTCTTTACTCTTGAACTCCTGATCTCATCTAAAAGGCTTTGAAGAAAGAAACACATTTAATTCTGTCCTTGGAATAAAAGTTTACTTTTTTTTTTTTTTAAAGTGCCCTTTTGGGGTTTTTTTAACTCTGTGAGAGATAATGCAGGGATTTAACCTGTTGAATGATGACATTCTTGTCTTCCAGTACTCCAGCTCTGCAGATGGACCAATGTTATCAGCTTCTCTTCTCATTTGCTCACTCTCCACTATAACCTGTCTGAGCTGTTTGATCCAGATCATGACCACTTCTTCAAGTTTCTCAGTGACCTCTGTGTTACTGCCTTCAAAATCATAGAATGGGATGGTCTCATAAGCACCAAGGAATAAATACAAATTTTTAATCACAGAAGTGAAATGTCCTCATCAAACATAAGCTGTGATTCTACATAAGCTGAGTATATTCAAATCACTGATCAACAGCAGGAAAAGATTAAGACTGTAGCAACAAGATGCACACACAGACAACTTTTACCTATCTACTCTGTTACTAATTGCATATCCTTTACAACAGAAATAGTTGAAAATTAAGTGACCTTGTAAGGGAAAAAAATACAGCCATGCTGTTTTGAAAGAATCGTGTTTCAGAGGACTGAGAAATGCATTAACTATTATGTATTTTCCTGCTTGTATGTTGTAAGTAAAGGATATTTCACATTTCTCTCTTTCTACGACTGCAGCCTATTCCATATTAAAGGCATCCTGTAATGGACACTGTTATTAATAGTCACAAGTAACCCCACTATAATGTATAAGTCAGCACATCCTTTAGATTGCCCTAGCAGATGAAAGAGTTGAGTTCACTTGGTGCGTTATATTTAGGAGTCGTGGAGCTTGTACTTCTAAATGGATCTAAAGAACTTTCCCAGCTATATAACATTATTGTCTTAAGAATCGTTAGTTCTTCTGTGGAAGCTGTCTTGCCATAGACTTATGGAGGGTTGAGAGGGATTGCTGAAGTATTGACTGGTTTGGCATTAATCACTCTGAAAATCCATGTGGTGATAAAAAGTGGAGGAAAGCTATTGTTCAAAGAGACACAACTGCCCTTTTTCTCACATACACATATATATACATGTAATTTTTAATAAATACATCTTGTTTTGACTCACAGCCCTCAGAGACAGACTTATTTTGGGCAGGATTTTCTTAGAATCAAAGAAAGTGAAGAGCAGTAGATGTTTCCACAAGTAGATGCTTCACTCAGCAACTACTTGGCCAGCAAACCTGGAGGAACAGAGGCCACTGCATACATGATATGCCAAGGAACTACCTAATCCTTTAAGATTTATGAATTAAAGGATAGGAGAATGATTAATGATTTTATGATTACACAGTCAGAAACTTGGCAAGAGTAAGCAGAAAAATGCATTTAGCTCACGGAAGATGAATTAATTCTTCAAAGTAAATTTTAACTAATACATTTATTTAATAAGCATCATCACTGTGCTCACTTTGCCATAGGAATTACTCACCTGCAGTTATGTAGTCGGATGGGTTCTGTAAGTTGCTGACATAAACATCAATATCCACTTTTGTGAGCTGAATTTTATCTTCTATGTTCTGTCTTGATGATGACAAAATACCCACAAATTTATCCAATGAGAACAGAAAGTCTTGTACCTGGCTGTTCTTCAAACCTTCTTTCACAGCTCCCCAGTTCTGATTATTTTATGATTTATGAAAAAAAAAATTAAAAAAGTAAAAGTGTGCCAGTATATAAAGATTTATCTGTATGCCTTTTAAAACACTTTCATCTATACTACAACACAAACAAAGTGTGCATTGATTTAATTATTCTGCTACACAAGAAGAGACAAACAAGCAAGAAGCTTTCAAGAAATAAAAATGTCTCCCTGCTCTCACTGTCTTCACACTGAATTGATGTCTTTTTTTTTTTTTTCAGTCTGATTTGGCTCTCTCTGAACAGAAAAAAGTATCTAATCTCCCTTCCTTCTCCTGAGTTAGAGAAAATGGTAGCATATGGTAACAGCATATGACAACATGATTCTTGACAGACACTGAGCTTCATTACATATCCTGCCTCTAATGTGTACTTCTGGAGGCAACAGAACCAACTGTGATGCTTTGTGAGTGTCACAGAACAAGGACAACTCGAAAAAGCTGGATACTTTCGTTTGTGATACAGCGCTTGCTGCCCACACTCTAGAATAAAATCAAAGACCAATACCTTGTCCTGCCAGTAGGATATGACTCTTCTTTCATTGCCAGCTTAATCTAGTTTTAATAAAGTCATCACAATTTTACCTTATTATGGCTGCTATGCTATGTTCTCCTTTGTCATGCGCATTACAGCTGGTGCTACTGCTTGAAAATAAACCACAACTATATGAAATTCAAACATACAAATTGAATGACTCCCATAAATATCCTATATTAGACTTTTATCTTTTTGTATTCTCTGTTATGTTCAACTGATGCACAAATAGAACAGAAGCAGACACTTGCCTTAATTCCACATGTTCTTGAGAAGACTAATTATTTGATTACCTGTTGTGATTTAAGTGCTGGTATCATGATTTGGGACAAGAAAAATTCCAGGCCCTGAAGAATATTTCCATTAGTACAATCAAATATGCCAAAATTCACCTCCTTTGGGAAGAAACAAAAATTAGTAGAGTGCATGTGAACTTCTCCAACATTATATTGAATGAAATTCAGACATGTGGAAGGCATTATATATTTAGTCCGTAACTACATAGGTTACATGAAATTCAGCTACTGAATTTGGATTGGACATAGACTAAAATTCAATTGGAAATTCCCAGACTTGCCTTTAGGTTTGAGCCACTGGAAGAGTCGTCCCATATTGTAGCAACACACCAGTGAACAATTAAAATTAACCATTTAACATCAATGCATTAATTAATCTTAAGACAATAATATGTCTGTATTTCTTTTTTAGAGAAACAGCTTCCATCTACAATAAATGCCTAAAAAAAGGACAGCAAATATATCAGGCAAGAAATGCCTCTCTCGGTTGCACAGTTTTCTTCAGTTCATTGTTAATGAAATAAAGCTTAGGAAGCACTTCTTTGACAGGTGGTCAAACACTGGAAAAGGCTTCCTAAAGACATGGTCAACACTCAAAGCCTGTCAGTGTTTAAGAAGCATTTGGACAATGTGCTTCACTACATGCTTGAACTTGGTCAATCCAGAAGTGGTCAGGCATTTGGACTAGATGATCATTGCAGGTCTCTTCCAACTGAAATAGTCAATGAACATGAGCCAGCAGTGTGCACTCCCAGCTCAGAAAACCAACCATATACTGGGCTGCACCACCAGTAGTGTGACCAGCAGGTGGAAGGTGATCCTGTCTCTCTACTCTGCTCTCACGAGACCCCACTTGGAGTATTGTGTACAGTTCTGGTGTCCTCAACATAAAAAGGACATGGAGCTGTTGCAGCAAGTCCAGAGGAGGGCCACGAGGATGATCAGGGGGCTGGAGCACCTCCCGTAAGGAGATAGGCTGAGAAAGTTGGGGCTGTTCAGCCTGGAGAAGAGAAGGCTGCGTGGAGACCTCATAGCAGCCTTCCAGTATCTGAACGGGGCCTACAAGGATGCTGAAGAGGGACTTTTCATCTGGAGCTGTAGTGATAGTACAAGGGTAATGGTCTTCAAGCCTGATCAGTGTGAAG
Source organism: Psittacus erithacus (assembly GCA_009867235.2). Lineage (NCBI taxonomy): Eukaryota > Metazoa > Chordata > Aves > Psittaciformes > Psittacidae > Psittacus > Psittacus erithacus. The sequence goes on along the minus strand of WYDI02039006.1, from coordinate 51,810 downwards.
ACTGAATGACTGAAAATTAGGGCTTGTTTTACCTTCAGTAGCTTCTAAAAATACTGCCTCACATAGGGAATAAAGTTTTTTGACAGCTTCATGACAGCCCCTGCCAAAAGAAGGCAATTACCAGAGAACCACAGAGGGAAGCCACCAAAGCAGCTAATTGAAGAGTTTGGACAACCATTCTGACAGGTATCCAACTGAAGCAGCACAGCAGGACTGACAGGGCACGAGAAGTGGAAGGGCGCTAGACATTACTTTTGCACCCCTGGATGAGATATTCACAAAAATATTGCTATAAAGCAAGTGATTGAGAATAACTGAAGTGCTAATTTCCATGACTGCAGCTGAAGAACAAATTTACTACAGCTTTGGCCTGCTCAAATGGAACACATCAACCTATTAGTGACTAATAAGGAGAAAAATCAGTACAGCATAAAACTGAAGACGTCAATATTTTTGAGAATATTATTTCAGGCTTATTACATTTTTTTTAAAGTTAATGTCTATTCATAGTTGTTAGTATGTGGATGATCTTCTATTTCCCAAAAACATGAGTATCTCTGAAAGTCTGTAAAAGCTGTTACAGGTACTTTCCTTATACACAGCTAAAGCTATTAGGGGCAGGAAAACCTTGCTTCAGTTAGTTCCAACTATGATCTCTATTTCAAAAGATATAGTTATTTAAGTGCAGGATTTCCATAATTTAGGCTCATTATTTAAAAGAAAATGTCCTAGTTTCGGTCTTTATTCCCTATTGCCATCAAGATATATGTTTTAATGACTGATTAATAATTAATTTTTATTAATTAAATCTTGGTTTTAGTAATAATATTGCAGTTGCTAACATCCAAATCATTAGGCCATTACTTTATCATAAATACTTACTCAGATGAAAAGAACTTCTATTAAACAGAACTAGGCATTTTCATGAAAGCACTCTGACCCCTGCTGCACAAATAAAGGTCTAAGAAAATATTAAGTAGACTGCAATAACTGTATGATTTTGGTCTTACCTGGGAAACATTTGACACAGTTACAACTTTATCTGATATCCTTAGGAAAAATGCACAAGTTCCTGTGAAGTCCTGTAAAAAGGGCAAAATGCATACGGTTAGAAAGAATACATGTGTACAGTAAAAATAATTTAGTTAACTTAAAAACGTGCTGAAAACAAAATTATAAAAAATATATTACTTAAAAAGGTAGTGAACTATCTGTAGGATATTTGAAAATACGTCCTTCTTAAATCAAATCCTTTTTTTCCATCTGACATAAGAAAGTCAAAATGCCTTTCTTTACAGACCAGTTCAGTACTGCATCTCTACCAAGAAAATGTGGTTCAGGGATAGCTCATGAGCTAAGCCGTTTCCTGGGCTCCATTCCTCTTGTATTTCCTGAGTACCTGCAATCATTGTATGACAGCCGGTAGATGATGTATTCCTGTCTAGTAATTTTAGTATTCATTTATGGATCTATCCATGAGATTGACTAATCCCTTTCAGAATCTGCCAACATCTATTCACTAAAAAACACTAAAGATATCCTCAGCTTTCAAACACTGAAAGGACTTTTCATAGATACTTAGACCAGCATGGATCATCTTAGAATGACATTTAATTTTTTTAAAAAGGGAACATAAAAGATTACTAAAAATGCCTGATCCAAATACTTTTTAACATGTATTTTCATCTTTTTGATGGACTGGCATAATGTCAGTTTCAAATCAGTTCTGCAACAATACTTATTTTTAATATATTAAATCTAATGATAAGTCAACTATAATAAATTTGAAAAGCCATTCCAATTGGTGCAATTGGCAAAGGAATGAACCTCACTTCTCCTCCGAAAGCAAGAAAGAATTCTTCAGCTATGTCTTTTCTTACATAACAGTGTTAACATAGGCTCATTGGGGGGAAAAAAAAGACATCACCATGTCTTATTCAAAGAAAATTGTATATGGTACACCTGATTCCCCCTAAAAGAGATGGAAAGAAAGAAATTAATCAGAAATCTTACTGACTACTCTGAATACGCTGCTGAATAATGCTTAGACATTGCAGTCAGGAGGTCACTGTAAGAATTTGAATGCAATAAAAGAATTATTAAAGGCATTTTTTGGAGTAATGTGCAGTATTATAATATGTAAAGGAACACAAAACCACTGAGAACTGCACTTTTAAGCTAGAAGTGCACAAGCACAGGAAAAACACTTAACCTGTAGTCATTAATAAAAATGTTAGGATTTGCAAATTTTTGACATGGGTTTATTTGACCTGCGCTACTCTCAAATGGTCAAATCCACTAATAATTATTTCTTTATAGATAAATTACAACCTCTGCTCGCATTATCAGAACATGGAATAAGTACTTATATATCTATCCAAGAATTACAAAAAGCTATTTAACACTGAACAACTGTTAGGTTTTTTTCAATATTTTATTTTTCAAATGTCATCTAATGACTTTTTCAACCATACCTCAGTAGAACCCGTGGTAATAAATAACTTCTTCTGAAGCACACTGTTTGTTGACGCATCTGACCTCAACGATGCATTCAACTTTTGCTAATAATTAAATTATAAAAAAAGGTTAATAAAACTATTATCATACAAATACCTCATTGTATTTGAGTATGTGAATTATAACTAAGCTTATTCTGAGTCAGTGAGGTTGGCTTTATCTGGAGAATAAGCTTTGCATGAATATCACAGTCCCTGGTTTACAGTTTCATAGCCCTGTTCTTTGAGAAAAAATAAAATAAAATCAAACAAGAAGAGGGGCAAAGATTCTCAGAAAATATAATTAAATTAAATCTGAAGTGTTTTCCAGAGCAACTTTCTCTTTTGCTGCCATTGGTCCCTCTCCACTGAGATGAATCTTCAACCTCTTCTCTTTGAAGCAACAATAAAGACTTATTTCCATCTATTTTTCTGTCACACACTTTGGAAATTAATCTGTTGAAACTTGGAACAATGTAACAGAAAATTACGTGGAAGAAGCCTCAGGTATATTTCTCTTTCAAGATGAAGAAAGGCCTCTTCATAAAAAGTCAAATGTTCAGCTCCTGCTAGACTAAATATGTGATGTATGATACTCAGTGTTGGCTCCCCAATTCCACCCGAAACCAGCATCTTCTAAGTCCTGTGCACAGTCTCAAGTGAAAAATACACACCCAAACTGGACAAAGAGAGAGATGAGGAGCACTGAAGAAAGGATTTTGGCAACTCTTGATAAGAACATATTTACTAGGTCAGGACAACAGTCTGCCCTAGCCAGTATTTTGTCTCCAAGAGTGACCAAAAATGGGGAAGAACATGGCAAGCATGTATGATACGGCCCTTGAGTAATCTCCAATTCTCCAATATGTTTGCAACCAAACTGTTGACAAAATAGTCAATTTAATGAGATCTCTTCGCTCATCAGGATGGGGTGAAAGATGCTACAGATGGCATTCATAATTTCTGTCAGAAACATTTTTTATGCTATGCTGCTTTTGCAACAAAACTTTCATAAATTCATATTTTAATGGTTAAAAAGACCAAAATAAAACAAAATTAGATGCAGAAATGAGGCATTCAACGTAATCCAAGCTGGGCATTTATTTCTGGTTTTTCAGTTAAGGAAAACAATTTCAGGATTTTTAGTTTCATCTTGATTTAAGTCAGAGATCAATAGATTCATCCCAGAAATGGACACGCACAGTCCCAACGAAAGGAAAAACTAATTAAACTGTTTTGACAGCTAAGTTGATTCCGTGCTTTGCAAAGTCTTCAAGTACTTCCAGTATCACCCAAAGTTCTTCTAACTTATCTAGGTTATAACAAATCTGTAATTCATTCTTGCACTTAACTGAGGATCAAGCATTATCAGTTGGTTTTCCTCCCCAAGAAGCCTCACGACATGGTGAGTTAGCTCACCCTCATGTCTCCTCAATGACATCATCTGAAAGGACTGAGGAAGGACTTCTGCAGTTCAGGAAGCTCACACAGTCACATTAGGCAGTTTCAAGGTCACTTGGCACCTTCTGATACCACACAATCATTGGAAGCTGAACTATGTGCTTTTTATGAAGAGGCTTCTCAGAATTGAAAGGGAGAGAAATACATCTTGGGAACCACAAGTTTACCAAGTTTAAGATGATATTCCATAGAATGGGACAGACATGAACATGAAAGCACCTTACTTTAGAAAGAAATTGCATTATTTTTCACCCTCTTGAATGAGTGCTTTGTCCATACTGCAGGTGGTGCAGTTCAAAACAAGACAAAATGGTTCTTATACATTCCTATAATGCATATGCTTGCTGATTTAGGGTTTTTAAACTCTGAATACTGTGAACACTACCTCATTTTATCATTTTTGAAGTTTGGATTTCTACTTTATTTTACTTTATTTGGCCATTTTAATAAAACCATAATGCCACAAGGCATTTTCCTGTTTTCATATAAACCAGGATGACAATATGTAAACATGTGTGTTCTTTCCCCACTGGCAAGCATAGCAAAAATAATCTCTGTAAGATTTTCTGAATTTTACAACAGTCATATTAATTTTTTTAAAATGCAATTTTGCTTTTGCAAAAGTAATAACAGAAACATACCTGCAATACATCTTGATAAAAGAAGAGCAACTTTTTAATCCCACTAGGGGCAAAGAACTGTTCTATCAGTTGAAACTAGAAACAAAATTACAATTGTAGTTAATTGGGAAGTAGTTTCAAAACCTGGAAATTTTGGTAATACATTTAATAATAATAATAACAACAATAATTTAACTAATATTTACCTTGTCATCAGAAATAACAGCCTCCTCCACTTGCTGCTCACTTAAGCCTATCCCATCTGCTAATCTTGATATCAAATATTTGTATCTTTCATCTATCTGAGCTCTTCTCTCTTCTTTGGTGACTTTGGCTTGCTTGGCTAGTTCTTTCCTAGTTTCACTGGAAAGTACTATACTTTTCTTACCAGTTGTCTAGAAAACAAAAATTTGTTATAGAGAGATTCTTTTTCCTCACTTAAAGACTGTATTTTATAATGTTGATCTTTAAACTGGTTTCATAAACTACTTCAGGCCAGAATTATTTCTCAAAGGAAATAAATAAAACAAATCCACTATAAAAGCAGTCACCACTGGAACAAATATAAAATTGATGTTTAATATGCAGGTCATATAATGTTAGTAGCAGAATGATAAAGAAGGAAATCTATGTAGCCAAAGAATTTTTTTTAAATCTTCATAATAGTACGACCAAGAGTGAAAACAGATATGATGAATAACATTCTTAAATCAACAGACAATTTTCAGAAGCCATACAAAAAAAATAAAGATTTGAGTAAAAAAGTCACAACTGAGTATTTTCTTCTACACAAATCTCCCACTGACGTATCTGGAGTCTGGGGATGTCTGGAGTGTCTCCACACATCACAATTTTTATTGGAGAGAAAAGATAAATCACATCATCTTCCCAGTACCCTAAACTAGGACTTGTAACTGATCAATCCTGATTTACTAGTGGATTAAAAGAACAAAAAGCTGTCCGACGTCCACCTTTGCCTCCTACTACTTGCTCCTACCCCAGACTCTGACTGGATATTTCACATCACTCCTGTCTCTAGCTTTATCGCTTTCAGATCAGGAGACACCAACAGCAACTGAATAACTGTAGTTGTTGGTCAGTGCCATTCTGATGTCTCTAAAAGCTCCATCTTTTCTGATTTACCATTCATTCTTCTCCCATGTAGGTTCCAACTCATCTACGCCAGTCTTCTATCATCTCTGGCTTCCATGCCAACAGCTGGATCTTTTGTTTTGCATATGTCTGCCCTGATGCAGAATGACCTTATTCAGATACTCTTAACCAGTATTATTTTTCGTCTTGGCAAAGAAAGGGGATTAACTAGTGGATGATCAAAAAAAAATCCCAAAGCCAAAATCCCAGCAACACACAGTGTGAGCACAGAATGTAAATGGCCTAACACTATATATGCTTTTGAGTGGTTCACTGTTCTTTTTCCTTGTAATTAACAGACAATGAAGAAACTCAGTGCCCTTCAGTATGAGGACAAACTTTTGTCAATGAAGACTTCAAGAATAGTCTATACAGAAGAAAATTTAACAGACAAAAGGTAGCTGAGTCACCACCTATTTTAGCATAAAACACTTGCCGGAAGAACAGCAGTCAAAGGTGACACTGCGGCAGCAGATGCTAGCTCACTGCTCCTTGTCTTCAGGTCCCTTCCATGTCTACGATGCTTACTTTCTGTGTCTAGTTAAAAGAAGTGACAAATTCTAATTATTCAGGTACATGCACAACCAATTCATTTACAGACCTGCAGCATTCTGTCTTAGTATCTGCTGGCTAAACTCTTCTCAGGCTGGGGAAAACAAAAAAGATGCTGTGTCTCAGCAGAAAGCCTGAAAAGCTGTTAGTGGGAAAAGATGTCTTATAATGGCTTTTATCCCAAGTGCAATTCCAACAATCCATACCTATAGCAATAGAGGTAAGAAAAAGCAATTTAAGGTACTAGCTTGAAGAAATCAGTTCTGGAAAAAATAAAGATGCTGAAATATTGTCACTTTTCACACTTGCTATTGTCACCCAGTCACTCCTCTTCTGTTACTTCTTCATCTAAAATCTGATTGTCAGTCTCATGCACTTCTGACAAACTTGCTACTGGCAGAAGCTTGCAAGACAACTTGATCACATGGAGTATCTGAAGAATAAATACTGCTAGCACTTACAGTAAAACCAGGACATATATCATTAGAGGTGTAATCATCTTCTGCTGCTTGCTTAAGCCTCATAAGGCTATGAAGCCCTTCAAGTTACGTAACAAAAAAATCTATTACATGCCTTTGTTTTTCCTAGAAATTGAGATTTGAATATTTTGAAGTAATTTAAGTAACAAATAAGAGTATTCATGTTTTCCTGATACTAAGTATAATAACTAATTTCCAGTCAGTTGCCATTTCTCTTCTAAATATTTTAATGACAAAGCATTCCTAAATATTATCTCTTCTTAAAAAAAATTATTTTAGTTAGCTTCAAAAATATAATTATTTGCAAGCACTGAACAATACTATTTGTAATTGCTACAGCTTTGTTTTAGTCCAAGAAAAAGCAATCATTTTATTTCTCAGAAGATGATATTTAGGTCCCATCCTTAGGAGCATATAGGCATATAGAATCCTCAGTGGAGCATGCAACAGTGCTAATCAGCAACTCACTAAAATTTCAGAACTACTCTTAAACCTATTCTAAATAAATTATGAGATTGTGACTAAATTGATATCCCAATAGCACTGATTTCCTTTTTTTTTTTTTTTCTTACAGATCGTGTCTCTTTTTCCCTGATTGTGGTGTATTAATCACAGAATGGTTGAGATTGGAAGGGATCTCTGGAGGTCATCTGGTCCAACACTCCCGCTGAAGCAGGATCAGCTAGATTTGGCTGTCCAGGATCATGTCCATACAGCTTCCAAGTACCTCCAGGAATGAAGAAAGTCCACAACTTCTTTGGACAACTTGTGCCAGTGCTTGGTCACCCTCACAGTGAAAAAGCGTTTCCTGATGTTCAGACAGAACCTTCTGCATTTCTGTTTGTCCCCACTGCCTATGGTCCTGCCACTGGATACCACCGAAAAAGCCCGGCTCCATCTTCTTTGTACCCTCCCTTCAGATATTTATACACACTGATGAGATCCCCCATTGATCCTCCTCTCCTTCAGGCCAACACACCCAGCCCTCTCAGCCTCTCCTCATAGGAGAGATGCTCCAGTGCATTCATCTCTTTCCAAGCCCTTCACTGGACTCTCTCCAGTATATGTCCATGCCTCTTGTGCTGAGCAGAACTGGATCCAGGACTCCAGGCAAGGTCTCACTAGTGCTGAGTGGAGAGGATGGATCAAGTCCCTTGACCTGCTGGCAACAATCCTCCTCATCCAGCCCACGGTATCATTAGCATTCTTGGCCACAAGGGCCCATTACTATTTCACCTTCCATTTGGTGTTCACCTGGACCCCCAGGCTCTTTTCGGCCAAGCTGTTTTCCAGCCGGTAAGGCCCCAGCACATACTGGTACCTGGGATTGTTCCTTCCAAGGTGCAGGACTTTGCACTTTCCTTGTTGAACTGCCTGAGGTTCCTTTCAGCCCAAGTCCTCAGCTTCTCCAGATCACTCTGGATGGCAGCATGATCACCCAGTGTATCAGCCAACCCCTCCCAGTTACACATCATCAGCAATCTTGCTAAGGGTACACTCTAACCCATCACCCAGATTACTAACGAAGATGTTAAAGAGGGACCCAGTATTGACTCCTGGGGTACACCTCTAGTTACCGGCTTCCATTGTGCCCCTGATCACCACCTTCTGGGTTTTCCTGTTCAGTTTTCAATTCATCTCACTGTGTTCTCAACCAGCTCACACTTCATTAGCTTCTCTATGAGGATCTTAGAGGACTGAAGGGAAAATTAAAGTTGTAATGGCTCAGGAGGGGTAATTTATGACCCAAGAACAATCTGGCATGTAGAGCAAGAAGGTTCAATTGCAGAAGAGGTTAAAGCTGGCTGGAAGAAGTAACGATGGAGACAGAACAACTCCCTGTAAGGGAGTGTAGTTTCGCTTGGTAATGGGGTAAACAGCCACAGCTTTGTCCTGTAGCCATCCTGGAATCCAGGCTCAGGTTCTACCTGGTCAAGCATTTCTTCCGTTGATGAATCACTGGTGACTGCTCCCAAGCACCTTTCTTGTATTTCATGTGCCTGGAAATGGTGTCTGGGATTCACTGCTTCATCACCTTCCCAGGGACTGAGGTGAGGCTGCCTAGCCTGTCCTATGAGTTTACATATGTCCACTTATTCTATCTATTATCAAGCTTAATATATTGCAGAAAAGAGATGCCATACTATAACCCATATTATAGAACATACCATACTATAGAATATGACTCATTTTAATGCCAGAAAAATGGTTCTAATCATGTTACTATGATTCAACAATGGGAAATCTCCTAAGCGATAAGAGTTGCACTGTGCATGACTTTGTAAATACATATGTATATATAAAAAGCATTTATTTATATGTACGTGTTTATTTATAAAGCTGAAAATTGCACATTAGAGTCCCTACACTGGCACATTCAGAATAGCACGTGCCCACCCAGTATAAGTAAGTATAAACTTGAACACTCTACTTAATTAGTTTCTCATTTTGTTCCTGGATTTTTTCAGCATACAAAGCCAGCATGAATTATTAGTGTTCTTTTCTTCCTTACCTTTTTTTATAGCAATGAGAGGTGGACAGAGATCGATGTTGGGTTTGGAAGGAAGTGGCACTGCTTTCAGTTGTTCTGATTCCTGCTGTGCAGAGTGACCAGAAGAGGAACTATGCTCAACAATTCCCCCTAATGCAGTCTCATCTCCCAGAGCCTCCTCCATCTCCACCACTACACAAAAAACAACCTAAATCAACAATACAGAAATGACCAGATAAAGTAACATGGTAACAACCAACCACACCTTCAGTACTTTTCTCGCTGTTATTGCACCGATATGCAAAGAAAAGAAGAAAATATTCTCCATTTCTGGTTGCTAATTTAAAATCAGATCTAAGCAGTTTACAAAGTGATAAAAGCTCCTGTCAGGATGTCTGTTACCAAAACGTTATTTCTAACTGCGTAACTGCCATTTCCCTCTGATCAGCCTGCTGCAATTAGGAACTCATACGTTGAGACGCAGGTTAAGCTCCGTCTTACACGGCAGCCGCAGGTCCCACCGCAAAGCACTGCGCACAGAGCGCGGCAGAAGCACTTGCTTTACCTGGAGCGGGCTTTAAAGCCTGCGTTGTGCCTGGGCATTGATTGCTGCTGGCAGCTACTATAGCAACCAGTACACAAAACCAGTCCCCAGGAGGCACCTCGGCTGTCTCTGTTTCCCCTCGTATCCACCAACCCAGTGCTGATGTCATGACTACTTGTCTTTTTAAATGCACCGCAGTTCTTCCCAACATGTATATTAAATCCTAAGCGAGCAGCTCCCCTGAGCCTCAGTGTTTCAGCTGCGCAGAGCCAGGGGAGGCTGTGGCGAGCTGCATTCTCGCAGCCGCAACATGCTCCTCAACACAGCCCTTCTCGGCATGACAGCAACCCAGGCTGTGAATAGCATGCGAAAACACGGCTGAGGAAAGGGGCTTTTCCTCTGACGGGCAAAGCCACTTCCACATGGATCTAAAAAGCACGGCATGATTTTAAGCTTATCCACCTGCAGCATCCTTACTTCACAGGCTTCCTTTTCCAGATGATGCCCCAAACTGTCACTGCAAAAGGTTACAACTCAAACTCACAGGTTTAATGCCTCAAAGGACTTCTGCCCTTTATCTTTTTAACCGATCTCGGTGACCTCGAATCAGGCCTCAAAAGTACTGACAGTCTCCTAAGGAAGGAAGACAGCGATGTGCCGCCAGTAGCCCCACAGGCTGCAGCCCCGAGCCTGCTCTGAGGCGATGTGGGCGTCCCCCACCCTGCCGTCCAGCCACCGGGACGAGGCTCCCAGAAGAGCGCAAGCGGGGCTGCTCTGCAGATACTAACCAGCACAACCCGTTCCTCCACAAATCTTTTCGGTTACCAAGAGCCCTCATTTCCCCCCCACTCCCCCGGTGGGCGCAGGCGCTACCCCCCTTAGTGAATAGACGAGGGACAGAAGCGCGCACGCGCACGGGCCGCCAGCAGCGGAGACCCACGGAGGGGGAAACAGGAGAAGGCGGCGGTGGTGGTAGTTTCGTTCTGCGCCTGCGCGGAGCGCCGTGCGCCCGGCGCGTGCGCGCTGCCGGCTTGTCAATGCCTTCCCGCGGGGTGTGCTGCGCCCGGTAAGTGGGAGCTGTGGCTTCTTCCGCGCTAGCGCTGCGGTGGGTGGGCGAGTTTGCGCCGCCTCCCGCAGGGATGTCGCGGCCGCAGTCTGTCAGAGGGAAGCGGACGGGGAAGGCAGGAGGTGGGACGGGCTGCGCTGGGCCAAACCGAGCCGATCCGGGGAGCCCCTCGGGTTGGTGAGGCCGAAGCGGGTGCTGAGGGCTCCTCCGGCGTGGCCGCTGTCCGAGGGCCTCTGTCGGGCCCGATGGAGCTCTGTGCGGCGGGACTGTAGCTTTGTTTGCGTGCCCGGAGTCAGGTGTCCGGCTTCAGCCCGGCAGGGACGGACACCTGCGTCAGCGCAAGTAATTCGAGTTGAGCTGGGCCATCTCCGACGGGGAGCGCGGGCGGGAGGAGCCGGGCGACGCTGGGGCTGCCGGCGGGGCTTCCTCCGGTCTTTGTTTTGGGGGGTTGTGCCCCAAAGCCGGGTGTCCCTGCGCGCCTCTAGCTCAGAAGCTCGCTTCTGGAGCAGGCAGGGGCCTCCCCTGTGAGCGCGTCGACCCGCTGGCTCGCTGGTCGGCTCCCGGCCGGAGGATAAGGGTGTGCTTGCATTGACGCCTTTCCAAGGCTGCTCGGGACTTTCTTTTGTTCGCTTCTCCCAGTACTTTGCTCTGAAGGTGTTTGTGGTTTTGACTCACAGCCTTTGTGCAAAGCTGGCGTGTTGTTTTAAAGTTTGTTCTTCCTTTTGAATGGTTAGTAGTTGTGCAACAACCTGTCTACCTCAGCAAGTTTGTATGTAATCGGTTAGATTGCACTATGCTGACTGCTGATTTTGTTCACGAAGTCTACTTAATGTGCCTGGGTAGTGGCTCTGGGGGTTAAAGCTGTCTTAACTCTGCTGAATGTAGTCAGAGTTGTTAATAAAGGCACTAAATCAGTATAAAGTTCTACTGCAGATGTAATTTCTGTAGTAAATTCATATTGTAAAATATTTTTTAAAAATTGCATATATAGCACGAGTAGCTTTCGTCCCTGGAAGTGTTCAGAAGCCATGTAGATGAGGCCCTCTGTGATATGGTTTAGTGGTGGCTTTGGCAGTCCTGGGGTAATGGTTGGACTTGGTCTTAAAGGTCTTCTCCAACGTAGTTGATTTTATGAGCCTGTGAAATGGATTGGGCTAAACAAAACTGCTGTATTCATTCAGAAGTGTGAGTTCTAGGAATAGATTCTCCACTATGACATGTTGAGTAAGAAATGACAGAATTGTAGAATGATTTGGGTTGGAAGGAACCTTAAGATCATCTAGTTCCAACACCCCTGCCATGGGCAGGAACGCCACACACTATACCAGGTTGCTCAGAGCCCCATCCAACCTGGCTTTGAACACTGCCAGGGATGGAGCATTTGCCACTTTTCTGGGCAGCCTGTTCCAGTGCCTCGCCACCCTCAGAATAAAGAACTTCCTAACATCTTATCTAAGTTTACCCTCTTTCATTTCAAAGCCATTCCCTCTGGTCACCTCACTGTGTGCCCTTGAAATGAAACATCATTTGTGCTAAACAGGCCATTAGGTAGAAAAGTGATGGGTATGGTTGCACAGCTGAGGAGGTGAAGACAGACATGAGTTTATGCTGTAGAAATAATTCTGAAATGAATGCATATGTACACATGTGATTTTTGAAGATACTAGAGATACATACAGATCTTGAGATACTGGATGAAGGAATTTGAGACGTAGTCTTACATACTAGTTCTTGGGAAACCTGTCGTAGAATCTTTTTTGATTCCAGTAAGTTCTGAAATGACTAATTGTACTGATGCTGTACTGAGTATGTCTGGGATGGGGTTAACTTTCTTCGTAGCAGCCTTTATGATACTGTGTTTTTAATTTGTAGCTAAAACAGTGCTGACCACACACCATCATGTTGGCTGTTGCTGAAGGCTGCTTGCACAGTGTCAAGACTTTTTCTTTTGCTGGCTCTGCCCTTCATTCCCCTTGAGTAGACTGGGGATGTGCAAGAGATTGACAGAGAGCACAACTGACCCAGACCAGCTGAAGGGAAACTCCCTACTGTCTAATGCCGTGCTAAGCAGTAAAAGATGGGGTAGAGGAAGAAGGGGAGTTTTTTAGCTTCCAGGGTGGTTGTTATTCAGAGACTACTTGGAGCATTAGTTTGCCAGTGGGAGGTGGTGAGCAACTACCTTTGCTTCCCTTGTTGTGTTTTGCTTTTCGCTGGGAGGCAGGAGGTGTTTCCATTTTCCTATCAAACTGTCCTCTCAGTCCACGAGTTTTCTCACTTTTGCTCTTCCAGTTCAGTGCACTTGGCACAGTTATTCATCAGGTCACTATTCTGTTGAGATTAAGTGATGTGCTGGGTACACGAATGCAGACTGCTTTGAAAGTCGGTATCTACTTTCAAGGAATAATATGGATATGGGAGAGTATGATCTGTAGTCTTAGCAGCAGAACATAAAATGTTCTGTTTGATTACAAGACTGAAGACAGATGGAAAAAAATTGGAAGGAATGAGGAACACCAGGTGTTTTCCTTGAAGTTCTGTGGACACCATGTTCTTGCATCTTTGGTAACTGGGGTCTTCCCTGCTTTCTGTTAGCTAGTGAAGCTTGAAAGAACAGGCGTGGTTTGATGGACAGCAAATTTGACCTTTTCTGCGTAGTAGTTTGCATGCGTATCTTGACTTCACTAGAAATTCTGCTGGAGACTTAGGTGAAATACTTGATTGCTTGCATACGTACGCCTCTGATGGATTGATACTGTGAGAAGAACTGAAAACAAGAGTAGGAAAAAAAATAAAATAAAATCATCCATCAGAAGTGTAAATGGAAGTGTTTTATACTTAAGTCTCTGGGTTTGGAGCTTGCACAGCTATGTTTTTCTCCACTTCTGGTAGCAAATTTGACATCTTTCTGCAGGGTGGCTGTGGTTCTGTCATCTCCACCAGAGTAGTTCAGGAAGAGTTAGGATTTTTGCTTATACCTGTTAGAAGATTCCTTTGTGCTTGTCTTATTCCCTTTGCAATAGGCAAACCTACTCTCTGATTAGACAAAATCTGGTTTTTTAGATGAAGGTTTGTTGGGGTTTTTATGGGTGGAGGCTTGTGGGGGTTTTGGTTTGGTTTGGTTTTTTGTGGTTTTATATTTGTTGTTGGTTTTGGTTTGGTTTCTGTAACTTACAGAGAGCAAGGCAAATGGAAAAACGGTGACAGGAGAGCATTTCAGATAGGTAACCTAATGAAGCAGAATTGACTATAAGTGCAATTCTTGTATAATTCTGCTTACTACTCTGTAATATGGTCTAATAATGCTTCTGTCAAGTTGCACTGTTTTTACTGCCATATTTCTCCAGTTGTTAACTTTGAAATGACACATAGCCATCAAATGAAAATAAAAATTATTTCTAAAAATGTTATATTTCCTTTCAGTACTGTTAAATTATGAAGGCATTTTGAGGCCCTAATCAACAATGGAGGAAACGGATAGGGAAGCAGTTGCAACAGCTGTTCAGAGAGTAGCAGGAATGCTTCAGCGTCCTGATCAGCTGGATAAAGTGGAGCAGTATCGCAGGAGGGAAGCTCGTAAGAAGGCTTCAGTAGAAGCTCGACTCAAGGTACAAACTTTGATAAACCTGAGTGTCTGTGGTGCAGCATCAATTTACCTTCCTTTACTTCCCCCTTCCCTCCCCTTCTGCTTTTTGATTCTACGGTTTCATCCACATAATTTTAAACCATGGATATATATCTTTGATCTGTGTCCGAAACAGAAACTCTGCATCCTGAAAGTAACACAGCTGAATGCTGTGCATCTTAATGAAATTTTATTCAAGCATTTCAAGTGTTCTTATGTCCTGTAACTTCAACAGTTTATCCATGGATAGCTACCTTCATGCTGTGTAGCTTGTCAGCCAGCTAACCTTTACCTTAATGGCTGAATACTGAACTTGTAACAAAAAATCAATGACTGCATCTGAAAAAGGTCAGTCAGTTTAGTCTCTGGCTCTTACATGGGTTTATGGAAGAGGCTAAAATCTATGACACTCATGTGGAAGTGTACCTGATGATTTCCCCCTCATTCACATGTGTACATGTGAGTGCATGCACGCACATGCACATACACAGACATAGCTTAAAATATGAGTATGGTCATCCTGTGTTTAGTGTCTCTACATGACTTCTTCTGTCACCGGTACTCATTGGCCAACAGTCATTTCGACCACTATCTTAAGTAATTGGAGTAGAGCCTTAGAAGAGTGTTTTGGGAAATATTTTTTGGTTTAAAAGATAAAAATGGCTGTTATATGCTGTATCTAATCTTATACTTTAGAATAAGTTGGTTTATCCCACAAGTATTTGATGGCTTTTTCTCTGTGGGAGGCTGGATGAAGTAGAAGAGACCCCGTCTTCTTCCACAGTGAAAAAATGTGTTTGCAAATTATATGCTAATTTTTGTCTCTAGCATAGAAACAGAACTTATGCTAATGACTTGGACTGGGTTTTTCAGATTTAAGGCAGGAAGCATGTGGTGGGGTCTATTAATAATGAGTCAACTGTTTAGTTACTGTGAGCTATTTATAATACATGAGCAGTCATTTGCTTACTGTATGTCTCTATAGACAGTGATGACTAAATGTATTTTTGTAAGCTTTTTAAATGCCTAAATCCACTTTATGGCTAGTTTCCATGTTATTTTCATTAAGTTACCTCAACTTCAGTCATCTATAGATAGTCAGAAATACCTGTTCCAAAAAGAAGCTAAATATCCCTTAAATGCATTTAGGGTGCATTCCTGAAACAGGTGGTGTTAAGTGACAAAGCAGTTTTCCCCATAGGAATTACTATTTTGGATAGGACCAGAAAGATATATGTTTTGAGCCCTGTTCTTAAGGTGGCTTGGCTTTGGTTTTTGGTTTTTTGTTTGTTTTTGCTTGGTTGGTTGGTTTTGGGTTTTGTTTTTCAGTATGGTGAGGGTTGGTCCAATCTGTGATGAATACATATTCTAGGAAGCAAAGTCCACAATGCTAGGACGTGCCTCTCCCCCTTCCCCCACTCCTGACCCCTCCCTGGCCCCATGTGATTAGTAGAACACAAACTAAACATGGGTGGATATCTGGGTTTAGAATTTTTCTTGGCCGTTTATGTTAGTGACTAAGATCAGTGATTGTTTCTGTTGAACATAATCAAGTTTCTGCTAAAGTTAAATAGGCAAAAGTGTGAATATGTAATACTTGAAGCTCTGCCTGAGAAGAAATTGTATTGAACAGTTAACGGTCATGTGGTTTTTAAAATACCTTATCCTCAGCTTAAAGAGATTGTGTTTGAATATCATCCAGTGTTTGAGTATCCTAATTACCTCAGTTCCTGTAGGGGAAAAATGTGTTAATGCAGCAGTTCTGTAAATAGGTGCTGTATAAAAATGCCTTACGACTGCTTAATTGTACTGAGTCTGACAGGAAAATACAGTGTTAGCAATAAAATCAGCATGTCATAATTTGAAAGTACATAAACAGCAATAGTTTAAGAATCACTGCTTTTTTCTGGGACTTTCCCAGTACATTTAAAACACAATAAATGTTGCTCATAGTTACCAGGATTTCCTCTTTGGCTTCTAGTATCAGACAAAATGTTCCACAACTGCCCAAACTTTTTGGCCTTAAATGTATGGCAAAAAATGTGTTTTGAGCTTAGCAAACCCATTAGTATCTCATTTCTTTACTGGTTACTTCAAGTGCTTGAGATATGCAACTCTGTTTTCACTGATGTCTTGTCTTTGGCTTGTATTTGAAGTCTGTTATTTCCAGTTTCATATTCCACTCACCTGGTTTCATCTTAGTCACATCTTTTAAAAAACACATACATAAAAAACATTGTGGATGTGATCTGATTTCTTTCACTCAGTATGCACTGTAATGCATGTTCTGTAAGGTGCCTGGGATGTTGAGTGATATTCAGGACTAATAGCTTATTCAAAAAGGCTTTATTTCAAGTGTCACCTGTCACAAGAGATGCCTATATCAATAACCTCTCTTTTTCCCAAAATAATCTAGTACTTTATTATTGGTGGGCTGCTGTTGTTTCACAATGTTGAAATTTTATTCAGTTTTGGGTTTTGTTGTATTTTGACTGAATTCCTTTTGAGTTATTTCAGGTTTTTGCCTTCAGGCATAATAGACCAGAGGGTTTGGGTTTGGTTTTTAGGACATTTTCAGTTGCCAGTCAAATTTTGTTAATTGCTTTAGGAAAATGTTCTGTGAATCTGTACGTACCAAGCATTCTGTTGAAACATCTGGATCAGCTTTATTCTGATATCCTTTGAAATTAATTTAAGGAAGAAACATGAAGAAATCTCATTCTGCCTTCCCATGATCCTGGTTTAATACAGATTTATAATGATCATGATCTATCTGCCTATGCTCCTGTGTTACATTTGTGGGTGAACCAATTGTGTCTATGTCCTTGAAAACTAGATAAAACTTCAGAGCTTAAAAAAAAGAAAGTGCATGTGCACAGAGTAAGTTACACATTTCTAGTAAGCTGTAACACTGCCTTTTCAGGTGTGGTTTTTCTCTGAAAATGTTAGGTACAGAAATGAAAATGAATTCCTGAGAAATGCTGAAAATACAGAACTTACCATGATTAATAAGAGTTCATTCTTTGTCTTTTTCTTTGTATTTAAGGCAGCAATACAGTCACAGTTGGATGGAGTACGAACAGGTTTAAGTCAACTGCACAATGCACTTAATGATGTGAAGGACATTCAGCAGTCTTTGATAGATGTCAATAAGGACTGGAGGCAGAGCATCAACACCATAGAAAACCTCAAAGATGTTAAGGATGCCGTAGTGCAACATAGCCAACTGGCAGCTGCTGTAGAAAATCTCAAGAACATATTTTCAGGTAATCTCATGGTCTTTATATAATCCATCACATACTGAAGGCAATTTAAAATCATACTAACAGCTATCAGGTTTTCAAGTAATGTTGAGAACTTTAAACTTTGCTGGGAAAGAGGAATCACCTATGCGTCATGTTCAGGGAATTAGCTGGTAGCCATTTTATATACATCAAGTCTAAATTGTGCTGTAAGAACTTCTAGTCTAGCCTATCTCATCATCAAACACAAGTCACAAAGAAGCTTCTTGCTAGCAGTCAGTAGCACCGATAACATGTACAGTATAAAAGACTGAAATATGCAAGTGACATGTACAGAAAGAATATTCAGAAAGATCTGGAATGTTGCCAGTGAGTTGGGCACCTGCAGCAAGCCTGTTGGGTAAAAATAGTCCCAGATGATTTTGGGGAACAAAAGCTTTGTGCAAGCAAGGCAAAATATGAAATGGCATGATCTCCAGTCAATGATTCCCTGCAGTCTTTCTCACACAACAGCCTCCAAGGATTTCCATTAATGTTGCAGGCCTAAGTATAAACTACCTGAAGTTCAGTTTCAACTATGCACAGTCTTTGCTTCAAAATCAGGCATCATAATCACAGAAAGCAACTCATGCATAAAGGAGTTATACATAGGAGACCATTCTTCCTTGCACCACTGCACAAGTGTCAAGGTTTGCAAAATTAAATAAGATTAATGTGATATAATGGGTACTGTAAAGATAAAGAAAATAGGATTACCTCTGTCCTCTTATGCAGCCTTTTTGGTGCATATTCCATTCCATCTTGAATCAGGGTGAATTCCTTGCCAGGACTTTTCTGCTTGTAAGTAATTTTAAGAATTTTTCCCCTATAATGAGGTCTAAACCTGTCATACCATTTTGATTTCATTTGAATAGGCTTTTCTTTCCTCTTCTCTCCTGATAGTAACTCAGTGTACCTATAAAGAAAAATTGTTTCCCAGTCATACCACATTGATTTGTTTAATTTCTGTAAGAGTGCATCTAGCTGCTACAGTTCCAGACTGGAACACATTCGGGTGTCTGCTCAAAGAAAGTAGTATTTACATTCAATGCCTAGCACTGCATGTAAGCAACAAAGAACAGCAAGAACAACAAAATTTTGTATGTTACAATGCTGAGTTATTTCGGGTATGTTGGGTTTTTTTGCACTGAATGCAGTTGAGAGAATGCTTTTACTGGCATTCTGAGAAGCTTTTAGTGTGAAGCATCTCCTCTTGGGATTCTTAAACAGTATAGTTGTTGATAACTTCACTCTGAACAAAACAAGTATTTTATAAACCAAATTGTTTTCAACATGATTAACGATTGTGTATAACTGTCTTTTCAAACCTTTTTTGGGGGATGCCAGTTTTATCACTAGCTATCGTTTTTGCAGTGACCGTTTTTCTGTTGAGATTTTTCAGTTCTTCTCCCCCCAGGATCCTAACCCTCTTCTCTAGTATTCTTCAAATACTGAAAAACAACACAGAAAAAGAAAAATCTTCTAAAAACTTTAGCAGCATAGGTAATTGTCCGTATTCTTACTTCGTGCCTTAGGCAGGCAAAAACTTCCTGCATGAAGGAGGTAAAAATCAGTATTATTTGCTGTATGTAGCATCAGGTTAAGCAGGGTAAGTGACTTTTAGTCAGGCAAGTTAAATGACTTTTGTAGAAGATACAAGAAAGCTCGTACTGCAATTTGTTTCATAGTAGATTTTCATGGATTTTTATTTTCTTTTAAGAGGGAGTGGGAGAGGGAGAGAAAAGAGAAAGGAAATTATGTTCTCTTGGCACTGTGATCTTTGTTTAGCCACTGATCAAAATGGAGCATTATAGCAAATAATGGATAAAAACATTCAGCATTTACTAACAATTTTTGAGTACTTAACAATAATTTCCTTTATTTCAAAATAATTACTGGAGGTGTTCTTCAGCTTGTTTCCTAGCACTTTGATTGTATTTATTCTCTGTATTTTGAATGTGTTGTTTTATTCTATGTTCTTTTCTGCTTCTCTGTCTGTCTTTCAGTTCCAGAGATAGTCAGGGAGACCCATGATCTGATTGAGCGAGGGGAACTTCTGCAAGCTCATCGAAAACTGATGGATTTGGAATGTTCTCGTGATAACCTGATGTATGAGCAGTATCGCATGGACAGCAAAAACACACATGACATGAACCTCATCCATACGTACTTTGGGGATATGCAGAAACTTTCTGAGGAGTTGGCAAAGCAGCTTTGGATGGTGGTTCAAAGATCTCTTGTTACAGTCCGTCGAGATCCAACCTTGCTTGTTTCTGTTGTTAGGATAATTGAGAGGGAAGAGAAAATAGACAGGCGCATGTTAGACCGGAAAAAACAAACTGGGTTCATACCTCCTGGCAGACCAAAGAAGTGGAAAGAAAAGATGTTCAACATTTTGGATAGAACTGTGAGCACACGAATTGAAGGCACTCAAGCAGATACTAGAGAATCTGACAAAATGTGGCTTGTGCGCCATCTAGAAATCATACGTAAATATGTCGTTGATGACCTGCTTGTAGCTAAAACCCTGCTGGATCAATGTTTTCCTCCAAATTATGACATTTTCAACAAATTGCTAAACATGTACCATCAAGCTTTGTCTACCCGCATGCAAGAGCTTGCTGCGGAGGACCTGGAAGCAAATGAAATTGTTAGCCTTCTAACTTGGGTTTTAAATACATACAAAAGGTAAGGTCCCCATCTCTTTTCTGTTAGCAGTAGCTGAGAGTAAGCATGCAAAACACAGTCTGTGTGCTAATCTTTGCATGTCTGTTAACATATAAGATACCTTTCCTATAGAGACAGGCTGAGAGAGTTAGGTTTGTTCAGCCTAGAGAAGAGAAAGCTCAGGGGATACCATAGAGCAGCTTCTAGTACCTGAAGCACACATGCAAGAAATCTGGAGAGGGCGTTATTACAAGGGTGTGTAGTGACAACACAAGGGGAAATAATTTTAAACTGAAAGAGGGTAAATTTAGATTAAATATAAAGGATGAAATTCTTCACTATGAGAGTGGCAAAGCACTGGCACAGATTGCCCAGAGAAGCTGCGTCTGCCCCATCCCTGGCAGTGTTGAAGGCCAGGCTGGATAGGGCATTGAGCAATCTGGTCTAGTAGGAGGTATCCCTGCCTGTGGCAGAGGGATTGAACTAGATAATCTTTAAAGGTCCCTTCTGAGCCTAACGTTTCTGTGGAGACCATGGGTCACTGTAGCCTGTGGACCCATAGAGTCAGCAACTGGAAAGATTGGGGTGTGTTGAAGTATAAGCATCCCCAACCAGGGTAGGAGCCACAGTGGGGGCTGGAGCTAGATGGTCTTGAAGATCCCTTCCAACCCAAACCATTATATGAGTCTACGCAACCGAAGAGGGCAATAGTAAAGAACTTGCTCATTTCATATTTTTTATGCATTTGCTTCCTGGAAACCGCTCCTTAAAACTTGTTTGCATTTTCTAATGTGATTTTGAGCTGTTTTGTAAGCTTGAAGTTTTAATGCTTTTCAAGTTTTAAAGTTAAAGACCTGCTTGAAGCTACCATCACCTTGTATTTGTGTGCCAGTACTGGGAAAGAGCAGAAGAAACTGAGAGCTCGTGTGTGAAACAAAATTGTTGTTGGCCACAGCCTCAGAAGATCTGTATGGTTAACAACTTTCTATTGTTCTTTTTTAGAGGGGCTGGGACTGTTTCAGTGTTGTTTCATTGATGTTAAATGGAAAGAATGTAGTAACTTCCTTCAGGTTTTCTCTCAGAACTGTGTAGCAATTTGCTTATTTAGAAGAATTTCTGCTTACAGGTTTTCTCTTAAACTCTTTTGTGTTGTGCAATTTGGGGGATTTTTGTTTGCATTGTCCAAGTAGAAACAGCTCAAAAGGCAACTGTTTTGTTTCTGCTGGCACGTAGTTACTAGAGCAACTGATTTGTTTGGGGAAAAAGTGATGCTAGCCTTTCTGTGGCTCATGCCTGTGATCCTGTTCCTGAGAGCTGGCGCTGACCCAGAGTCCATGCTGTGTACACTTTTGCTGTCTTCAATTGTTCAATCTCACTGATTCAACAAATTGCATGCTTGATAGGTAATAATATGATACTAGCATAAAGGCAATAGGCAGGAGATAAGGCTGGTTATAGAAATTCTACAGAACAGTATTGAGATTCATTTTGTGTTCAGTACTCTTTGTAATGCTTTGCTCTACGGTGTGAAGTTCTGCCTTTTTCTTATTTGCAAGGAACAATAAGGAGCACCCACTAAGGCGTATTTGCATACCTGTGCAGAATATATGAGACATGAAGCCACTAATAAAGAGCTGAGTTCATTGGCCTGTTCTTCTTTGTTAATAGAAGGCCAGAGGAATAACTCCGTAGCAAATGAAAATCAGGAATATGTGAATCCCTCTACCTATGGGGATGTGGCCTGAGTAGAAATTCTGCTCCCAGGTTCTTCATAGCCCTGAGGCTGATGTTCCAGTAAGGCAGTTCTAAGGCAGTTCTTGGTCTTAAAATTGACCTTCTACCCTCCTCCAGAAAGCAGAGCAGATTGCAATGGAATTAGATGACTCTTAGCTAAATCTCTTTCAGTATCTGCTCTGTAATACAAAGAGGGAGCAAAGCCAGCGTTGTATTGGTTTACAAAGCAAAAAAATCAAAAGGGATTGCTCCTACAGCAGGCTGTGTGGCTCATAACATCTGATGGTATTGTCTTGTGAAGGCAGTGAAACAATAAGAGGAGTAGGTGCAGTGCAAGATATCTGAGAATGCACTTCTGTGTATCTTCATGTAATAAATGTGATGGAAATTAGAGGAAATATCTCAGGAAAAAGAAATGAGGCTTTGAGTTTCTTCCCTTTAAAAAAAAAAAAGTCAGAAGGCAGCACAATAATTGTACTCTTATAGATTACAGTAAACTGTTATAAATAGGTTGATATTTAGCTTTTGTCTATGTTTGTAGAAGAAGGAATAGGCTGAGGACTGGGAGTGGGAAAAAGTGCTCAAGTGGGATACTTGTGGAGCTTACCAAATCTCAGTTGCTGGACATGTCTTATTGCTATAGAAAATGTATTGTGTTGTTATGTTTATATGTCATGGTTAAAGCGTGAAGGAAGGTGGCCTATATGACACCGTGAGAACTGTTTCTGTGATATATCTATCACCTGCTTTTACCTGCACAAAAAATTGGTTTTAAGCTGCTCTTCCATTCCTTGCTCCCTTGTATGGAACACTGAATGGTAGAAGCTAGTTTTGTCCTTTCTAATCTTTCTCTACTTCCATTAAATGTAACTGAATGTTCGAGGGAACATAAATATTTGTATTTGCATATTCCAGCTGCACTTCAAAGCTAGCTGAGAAAATACTGATTAAGAGAAAGCAGTATTGAGGGTGTTTTTAATGTGTAATAAACTGATAAGAAAGTCATGCCTTACTTCTGTTTACAGTACTTCCAAGATGTGAGTTTTAAAAGTATCCTATTTTTCCCTATGAGAACTTGTCTTAGATTCTGTTTTTAGAACTGTATTCAGCTGTCAGATAAGAAGTGATGCTTCACATGGAATAATAGCCTTTTAATATTTGAGTGGGTTGTAGTTTTACTGTGCTAGATATATTTGTCTTTCGTATTTAAATGGATGAGAACTTTGGAAACATATGCTATTACTAAATCTTTACCAGGTTGGGACCAGGACTCTACCTGGTCTAAAATCCAGGCATTCAGGGGAAAAAAATTAAAGTCCTGTAAGATACTGATGCCCATATTTTTTTTAACATCATTTTATCAGATACTGATCAAGTGTTGACAAAACTGCTAAGGGTTCACAAATATTGCTACAGGCATTGCCAACAATCTCACTCTCAGGAAGAACAGAAGGAATGGCACTATGCATCTAGCTGGATGTTGTCTCTGGATCAAGTACCTCTTTTTACAAGGCAGAGCAGGACTGGGAGCAAGCATGACATAGGAGACAGAATAGAAGCTTTTAAAACTCTAGTTTCCAGATAATACAATTCTGATGGAAATGTCAACTTTATAATAAACTGTTTGGGTTTGTTTTTTTTGTTTGTTTGTTTGGTTTGTTTTGTTTTTGGTTGTTTGTTTGTTTGTTTTGAAGGGAAGTAACTCTTCCCTACAGTTAGAAGCCTCTTATGCTTCCAAGAGCATTGCCCATCGCTTCCTTTCCCCTAGATCGTGGGTTGTTGCAATCAAGAAAGAGAACTTGTGGTAATGTATAGTACAGTAAGAATTTTTGTCTTAGGGGGCTAGAGGTAGAAGCCTGTTTGGGGCTTCACTTGATAAGCTTTGAGAAAGATTTAATGTCTCTGAGGACTTTTGAATTAGGGAATGATAATATAATGAGGGTAGAAATATCTTCCTATATGGCGCAGTGCCACAAACAGCTTCTCACAATTCCCTTGAACAAGCCTAGAGCAGGTCCTGCTATTCTGTGTATTCTTTATGTAGACAGCAAGAGAACGGAGTTCAGTTTTCTGTATAGCTTGAGCCACTTAAAACATCTTCAGACTCTTTTCCTACAGGCTCAGGAAGAAGCCACAGATGTAAAGTGTTCAGTTACAGTAGCTTTTATAGTTTTAAAGGCTAAAATGTTGGGGTTTTTTAGTAGTTAGCCATTATATGGGGATTTTTTTTAGTGCTTTGAGGTTTTTTTCATGACACGGAAGGACTGCTACGCTCACTGCGGGTACCCAGAGCACTTTAATTTGCAGAAATATACAAACTGAACACTTGTTTAGGATTTCTTTTTTGATTTGCTATTTGTTTTTTATAGTTGCCACTGCAAATATAGAATTTGTGGCTTCCTTCTGCAAGCACACTAAAAATGGAATGTGGAACAATTTATGTGTTATGATTGAATGTATTTCCATCAGCAGTTAATAATGCATTCTCTGAAGAGCGTGGTTTTGAGTTATTGGGTTTTGAAGCACAAAATATTAAAAGTTCTTGCTATGTTGTGCTTTGGCATAGCTTTGGGTTTTTTAGTTATGCAAGCAACTCATTATACAATCTTATATAGATGCAAAATATCACTTTAATGAAGTGTGCTTTTGATTTGGCATGTGGGGTGCCTCCTCCTCTTAGGTGTATTCTCCACCAATACAGGAAACACTGTTAGATTTTCTTCCAATGTGTTTTAGCTTTGATACAGATGTGATACAAGTCACAAAGCTGTAGTTTTTTTGACAAACTGAGGAGATGATTTGGTACTTTTCACTGATCTTTCCCATTTTAAAGTTCAGAATGTGTAAATTGTCTGTCATCACCTTTTAAACTTAAAACACACATAAAGTTGGCCCCATTAAGAGCCCACAGGTTGAACCAGTTGGCTTTTACTCAGTCTTAAGCAGTTGCTTATTCTCATACATAAAAGTTAGAAACTCATGAAAGGGCTGAATATTTAAAATGTCTGTAATATGTGTTTTTAATATATGCTGGGCTATGGCTTTTACATCCTGTTCTTTCTGTTACGTAGTTTTATTTACATTCCTTGCAAATGCAGTTATTGTTGCAGTTACTATTAAGAACTTTCTGAAATGTATAGATATTGGAAAACTGCCCATTACAGTGGTTATGTAAAAAAAGATGGTTAATTTTTAACTTTTTATCAATTTTTTTTTACTAATCTGTAATGTCTCTTCTTTTTGCTTGGTTTTTTTAAACTCAGTACAGAGATGATGGGAAATTCAGAACTATCTCCCGAAGTTGATGTGAATTTTCTGGATGCTCTGATTTCACAAAA
The DNA here is from genome assembly GCA_009867235.2 of Psittacus erithacus. NCBI lineage: Eukaryota > Metazoa > Chordata > Aves > Psittaciformes > Psittacidae > Psittacus > Psittacus erithacus. The sequence goes on along the minus strand of WYDI02039006.1, from coordinate 26,308 downwards.
TGTGGTAGACCAGCTTCTCAGCAAGTACATGTCGACACTTACTGTGAGTAATGATAATGCAAAAATAAGTTTGGATGCATTTATGGCAGCGTTAGTGCCTCAGTGCTGCTTCTCCATCAGAGGAAACTAATGTGTCGAATGTAACTTGGTATCACTACTTTTATAAATTTTCATGTGCTCTGTGTAGGTCTGTTTATAAAATTGTAATCGGGTGACTTTATAGATTTAAATCGTGACATTTCAAGGCATAATTATGCTTTACAGACTGTATTAATCATAGCTTATTAGGGGAGAATTCAGTGTTCATACATGTAAATTCATAGCTATAGTATGTTAGGTATTACTATACTGAAAAGCTACTGAATGCAGTGGTCTCCATAGTAACCGTGTCAACATTTAATACAGATGTGATCTTTTCAAGGTAATCAGGATATTCATGTTTGCCAGATTGATTCTTTTAACAGTCTTTTTCCATTCATGCCTGTCAACTGCATGAGCATGATTTCCTTTTGTGGATGCCGTTTTAACTGCATCTTAACCAAGAAGAGGTGTCTTTAGATTTATCCTAAGCATCACTGGAAATTGGCCAAATGCATGGCAAAAGAATCTGTACATGTTTGTCAGGTTTTTAGATGTATTTTTCTTTAAAGATTAGGGTAGTTGGAACTTTGGACTTACTGTTCTTACATTGTTCAATTGAATTCCTCCTCCTCCTAAGTTTAGGAACTCTGCCAAGCAGAGGAGGGAAATTTTTCTACTCCTTTGGATGTGCCAGCTGCTAAAATATGTCCAGCAATAGCAACTACTTGGCCTTGGTATCACTATAATATGAACCAATCTTGTTATGTCTCAAGGAAGTTGCCAGTAGAGGCTCTGCTTCACATTAGCTTTATTAGGACTTTCATGTAAGTTTATTTTTCTGCACTTACCTTTAGGACAAAAAACATTGGTTTGTTTTCTCAAGCTACTTTTGGCTTGCCTCAGGAAATGCCTTTGAACTCATTTCATCCCCTACTAAGATGAAAAAATATACTTACAATGGTTGTTCAGAAATGTTTTTCCCTACTTATTGGAAAATATAGAACACTTGTATTTATAATCTATAAATAAAATAACCACTCTGTGTTTAACAGCACAGTAGCTTTGCTTTTTCTTTTGCTGGTTTTGATTTTTTGGCTGCATCTTCTTTTTAAGGCAGAAAATACTGAAACTGCTGATTTGTTTCACAGGATTCAGCCTTATCTAATTTTCTACACATCCTCACTTACACTTCTATTTTATTTCTTTTGATGTTTCATTTAAAACTATTTGAAAACAAAACATAACTAGTTTGATTTGGGTAAATGAAAGTAATTCCTAATTGTAACTATCAAGTATTGATGTTTAAGTCAATAAAAATGGCTCATTTTCATAAGAAATAAAATACTAATAGGTATTAACAGATTTCTAATAGATTTTCTTTTTCCTAAGCACCTCAGCTTTAGAAAGTTCTTGTAAATGACGATCTTAAGGTAAAAAATGTTGATGCCCCCTGGGCTTCTGCCTTAAAGATTAACTGCTTTGTTAGTCATATGTCATCAGAGCAGTTCCATGCTGATGAGGAAGAAGGTACCTCATTTCACATAACTGAAGATGGTACTATGTGTACTTAGCAGGTACAGCACTTGATGGACCACTCACTGTCATTAAAAAGAGAAGGAAGCTAAAGGTCTGCATTTGGTCAGCAGCATTCCTTGTGCAGGAAGACTGTAGAGTTTTCAGTTTCTTCCTTTATCCTATCTGCTCATAGTTTTGACCAAAATATACTGATTTAATACATTTGAAAATGTTAGCATTAAAAACATACCTTTATTAGGCTGTTTTTTTCCCCTTTCTGTACATGCCTGCTGGTCCTGTTTAATTTTGTGTGGTATGGCACTATGCATTAGAAAGAATTATGAACCTTTACCAGGGGTTTTGACTAAATGTGAATAAAGCAGAAAAGAGGCAGAAACCTTCAAACCTTTGAAAACTTAGGGATAATTATTTTAGACAGAAATCAAAGACTCTAATTACCTATTTAGCAAACACTTATTTAGTCTTTACTGCCTGCTCTAGCAAATATGTCCATGGTATCTGTGTGATGCAACTGATCACAAAACTGGCTTAATCTATTTCTAAAACCAGTTGTTATTAATGTATATTTGCTATATACCGTGCTGGTCAGCTGGGAGGAAAGCCGGCTGTTTTATCTCCATCACAGATTTTTGCGCCACTTACGTTCCAAGAAATGCAGCCCATTTAATCTAATCCTGGGGTTTTGTCCCCAACAGTAACAAGCATCAGTTTCCTAAAATGTATGTAAAGGAACTACAAGCAGTTACATGTTAAATTTCACACATTAAGTATTATCCCAGTCTTTTCAGCTGTTGAAAAATTCTGTTTGAAACCTAAAGCCTGATGCTTTATGAATGCTTCCAAAGTTAATAAACATGTTGATTCTGCCTAACTGACTTGTTCTTTGTGTTAGGAGTACTCCCCTTCCAGTGTGCCTAAGAACTGCATCACTGGTTTACCAATACTAACCTTTTTTGTCACTGCAAATTCCAATTTGTCTATGTTACCTATATCTTGTAGCGACCACAAGAGTGGTCAGCATTATCTGCTACTATATATACTATGCGTTACATAAATGACTGCTCTTCCAAATATTGTAGTGGGATTTTTTTTGTTCTGTTAAATTATAACTCTTTTTCTTGGTTGCTTTATGTAATGCAGTCTAACATCATTGGCTGGCTGCGAAAAGCACTGGAGACAGATAAAAAAGACTGGATAAAAGAAACTGAACCAGAAGCAGATCAAGATGGGTACTATCAGACAACGCTCCCAGCTATTGTTTTTCAGGTATAAGAAAAACTGGTTATTCTAGACAATCTGTGCAAGCAGTGTATGAATTTGGGGCAATGGAGAGATGGGAGGGGGAAACCAAGCTGTTTGGAATGATGTTGGGTTTATGCCTGTTGAAGTGTAGGTTTTCTCCTGTAGAGCTGTTAGTTGGAGGGGTTGGGTTTTTTTGGACGTTTGTCTTCTTCGCTTTAACAGTTAGAATTATTTCTTTTTGTGTGTAGATTAGGAACATATTTTTCCAAACCTATTTTGTTGGTATTTATATTTAGTTAACTGCTTTTACTTGGGTCTCTTCATGCAAATTTGTATTATAAGCTGACCAGATGAGATGTTCGTTAGTTAGTAGAATATTGCTTGTTAATATGGTGCTGAGTTAGTTAGCCGTGTATTTGTTCCTATAATTTTTTCATCATACAAACACCTTAATGCTGGAAAGAAGAGTGCTGTTGAAGATCAAAAATGTCGCTTTTTAAACACTACTTCAGTTAACATTAATGCCTATCCAAATTATGAAGTAGCCTCAAAACAGGAAAGATAAGGCTATTTCTAAGATTTAAAAATAAAAAATAAAGCCATTCAGAAACCAAACACAAAACTGCACCACCCTGTTGGTAGTGGAAAGCTGGTAGTCAGCTTATTATGCTAATTTTCTGATTGTTCTTTACAAATACTGTGTTAGGTACCGTCAGTGAAAGAGAGATGTTCTCTTCTTCCTGCAATTGTTTTACGCTTTATTTCTTTCCTTTCTTTTTCTGTTTTTTTTGCTACATTTGTTCTCATTTGTATTAGTGCCAAGGTTGACTTCATCTAATCCTTTTCGGAAGGTGTGTGATGCCAAAGAAACTAGTGGCTGATTGGATAGTGTTGTGCTGTCAGAGGTTGCAGTGTTGAGATTCATGTAACAGTGAAACTTTCAAAATCATCTGAGCATGAGAGCAGCTCACGTTTCCAGCTGGTTTTGTACCCTTCTTTTCTAGTCCCCCTCCTCCCTCACACAGTTCCCTGTAGGTCACCTGGATCTTGTGCCTAGTTGTGTTTCTGAAGTTTAGGGGTCCTTTCTACTTCACTGGTGTTAACTTCCTGCTTTCATATACGGGGAAAGCAAAGGAATTTGAGTTGTAAGGTTATTCATTACTAGCTGCAGGAGTTGACCTGAGAAATTTGATCCCCTGCAAAGCCAAATTCCTACTGAATCAGAAATACTAAGTACTCTTGCTGGAGAAAGAATGCAGCTGTTCTCAGTGTCAGGAGAAAACTGCTGTGTATATTAATGATTGCCAATAATTTAGTTACACTTAATAGAAATAGTGATTTTTGGTTTAGTCAGCAGCAGTTGTACAGGCTTGTTTAATAAGAAAGACATATGTAAAGCTGGTGCTAGTGAGAGTTTCCAACAAGACAGGAGCTTTGTCTTTGGTTTGCTGCTGCTAAAGGTCTCTTTTTTTAACTAAACTATTTTTAACCTAGATGTTTGAGCAGAATCTTCAGGTGGCTGCTCAGATAAATGAAGATTTGAAAACAAAGGTACTCCTTCTATGTCTTCAACAAATGAATTCATTTTTAACCAGGTAATAGAATTTTTTAAAATATAAATGCTTTATGCTGCTTCTGCTTTTCTTTGTTCCTGCAATTCCAATACTTGTTTCATGTATGGGTATTTCTTTACTGTTTTCTTTCTCCTATCACAACTGTGCCAACCAAGCTTTTCTTTCCTTTCCTTGCTTTCTTCCTTCCTTCCCCTGTTTCATCACAGAAGTTCTTCGGTGCTGATGACTGGCACTTTCAGTTCCTCTCTGCAAATGGCTGTCAGTTCAACTTTTTTTTATATCTCAAATTTATGTCTTATGCTCCTAACAAAGACAGAAAACACCTCCCTGGCTGGATTCTACCCAGAACCGAGGGGTTAAACATCACACAAGCAGCAAGCTTGACAGAGCCTTATAGAGCATTTGAACCTACAAGTGTACTTAAGTTATTACAGATTTCTGTCTATTTAATGACATTCCTTGTTTATGTTACAGGTACAAAGATGAAGCACAGTTGTATAAAGAAGAACATCTTAAAAATCGTCAGTATCCTCAATGTTATGTTCAATACATGATTGCAGTCATCAACAACTGTCAAACCTTTAAGTAAGTCTGCATGTTCTTACAGTGTTGTGAGAAGAAAAAGTATTGATACTTGATTTGTAATACTGTGTGTCACGCAGGACCTTATCCTTCTTTTGTATACAAAGAGGGTTTCAGTTAAGATAGTTTAGCTTACTAAAAAGGACAATAGGTTGAAGTATACTACTGTTTTAAGAAGCAGATGTTGCATTTGCTCTTGTCTTTGGCAAGGCAAGCCAAGCCATTGCCCCTCGCTGCTGAAAATCCACTTGTTATTCCAAGAATTTCATTGCCAAAGAAAAATTTGTGTGCAACTTTCAGCATTTGAAAAATTCATTCCAGTTAGTTGGTCTGAGGCCTGCAATCTTCTTACATTTGATCTCTCACAGTTCACCTTCAAGCAGCCATCACCAAGGTGAACTGAAGAAAAATAAAGGTAGACCTTACTCATTACAAATATCAAAACAGGGGAAGAAATCCTTGTTGCACATGTTTTGGTGTTCAGCAATCCAACCCCATGTTCATCTGCATCTGCTGCCATTCTCAAGTCTACAAGTCAGGAATAGTTTGTTACCAGCATAAAACTAGCCTAGGTTGATCACTCTAAAATCATGCTGGAGAGCAAATTAAGGCTTCCAAAGCAAGCAGCAGGCATTAATTCTCCTTGCAAAAAATAAGACTCTCTAGGATGTTTCTTTCCATGTATGCACTCCAGAGATCTAGTAGCAATGCAGTTGAGCATTGGTAGATGATGAAAAGCATTGTTATTTGTCACAGAGAATCTATAATCAGTCTGAAAAGAAAATACTTGAAACTTGAAATGGAAGACACGTTGTCAAGCAGTCATGCAAGCATGGATGCAACTTTAGACATCATTGCCAAAGAAGGATGCTCTAGCCTGCTAGATGAAGTCTTCATGGATTTAGAGGTTAGAACTTTTTTCCTCAAAAAAACCCAAAACCAGAAGTATTATTTTATAAGGAAAAATAATACAGGGATAAAGTAGTTATGAAGCCTTTCAATTGCTAAACATTTTATATGTGATATGCTAGCAAAGTGCCAGTGAACATCAGTATTGTTCTTCACTGATAAAATTTGCATGTAGAAGACTAAAAGGTTGCTTAATTATATTTCACAGGATGACTCAGGCAGGTTCTTTATATACAGTGAATATTTTCTAGCAGATTGTACTTAGTCTTACATTTTTGTAGTTGAGTTTTGAGAATTATTTTGGAAAATAATGCTGACAATTTAATTATCTTCTGTATAATGAGGATGCCGGAGAAGGATTCTTCATCAGGGACCATAGTAATAGGACAAGGGGTAATGGGTTTAAACTTAAACAGAGGAAGTTCAGGTTGGATATAAGGAAGAAGCTCTTTGCTGTGAGGGTGGTGAGGCAGTGGAACAAGTTGCCAAACAAGTGGTAAATGCTCCATCTCTGGCTGTGTTCAAGGCTGGGTTAGACAGAGCCTTGGGCAGCATGGTCTAGTGTGAGGTGTCCCTGGCCATAGCAGAGAGGTTGGAACTTGATGATCTTAAGGTCCTTCCCTTTCTATGGTTCTATGATCTTGGTACAGATGCAGTACACCTATAATGAAGACAGCTGATTGACTCCAAAGGTGGGCCTTTTCTGACTGATAAATTTCCATGTGTAAGAATTCTAGCATCTGGGGGGAAAAAAAAATCTTTTTATTACTAAAAAGTAATAGGGAGTATGGAGAGAAAGGCAGGGAAATTAGAAAAATGGTGGGAGCAAAGAAAGATACTCTGGGACTTGTTAGCTTTGTAATAGTACTTTGAACTAATGTAAATGCCTTGAATGACTCACATTAAGAAAGATATGGAAGCAGTGTTTATTTTAAACTTGGAGCTTTTAAGCAAAACCTTTTATTTCTCATTAGCTGTGCTCACTGGTTCTGAGAAAACACTCCATCTACTCTTAATGACCGTTCTTTGCAATTCATTAACCTCAAGCTTTATGTCACTATTATAATTTATAAAGTACTGTTCTCTAATACGTAAATAACTTTTCGTCTGGGTAGAGCAAAGCAAGATGGGCATGTGGATGTAGAGAATACTGGAATTATGCGTTGTGGAGTTCTGGTAAGGAAGTAAAGCATGCAGGCCACCAGGTTTGGTATAGGCACAGGGAGTTTGTGGGGCCATCAAAGGGGAGCAACTGAGTAGCCAGCAGCAGTTCCAGAAATCAACATGAAGTTGCGTTATCACAGCAGTTTTAAAGGGCCTCATATTTAAAATTGGAATCATCAGCTTTTACACAAGTGTTATCCTTATACTTCTATTTAAATGTCTACGCTAAATAAAAAACATAATAAAGCATTTTAGAGAAGTAATATGGTACAAATGCTCAGGTTAGTGCAGCTGGTTTACACACACACAGTGTGTATGTCAGGGTAGCTCTCTGTGGCAACTGTCATTCTGACAACTGATCACACAGTTGTTTTCTACTGCTTATTCCTATTGAAAGAGTGTAATTTGGAAATATATGACACTTAAAATTATTTCCTATTTTTTTGTAACTGCAGTGCTAGGAAAGTGTTCTAATCGATTGTTTACTGCCTTTTCAGCCACATCTTAATGAGCTGATGACGAAGAAGTGGTTGATGGGGTGTAATGCAGTGGGGACTATCTGTGTCACTGTAGAGGATTATTTCAATGACTTTTCAAAAATAAAGAAGCCTTATAAAAAGGTAAGTGCAAAATGATCTGTAATACTCTTGAGTATCGTGTTGGTTTGGAATTAGTGAGCACTAAATGGAATTCAGAATTGGAAAACAGAAATTGGCTTGATTCATCACTGGAAATTAAAAGCATGTTCATAATCGCCTTGCAGAAGTCTGAATCTGGCAATTCTCTCTCATCCTTTTTTTTTATTCACTAGTATTGTCAAAGACAGATCTGAGGTACAGGATTTAATCGAGAAAATATAATGTCATGAATCATAGAACAGTTTGGGTTGGAAGGGACCTTCAAAGCCCATCTAGTCCAACCCCCCCTCCAGTGATCAGGGACATCTTCAACTAAATCAGGTTGCCCAGAGCCGCATCCAGCCTGGCCTTGAATGTCTGTCATGCATCCACCACCTCTGTGGGCAACCTGTGCCAGTATTTTACCACCCTCATTGTAAAGAACTTTCTTCTCACATCCATCCTGAATCTCCCCTCTTTTAGTTTAAGACCGTTACTGCTTGTCCTATTGCAACACACTGCTGAAAAGTCTCTCCACATCTTTCTTAGAAGCCCCTTTTAAGAACTGAAGGGCCACAATAAGATCTTCTCAGAGCCTTCTCCAGGCTGAACAACCCCAACTCTCTCATCCTTTCCCCATAGGATCAGTGCTCCAGCTCTCATCATTTTTGTGGCCCTCCTCTGGACAAACTCCAACATGTCCATGTCCCTCTTGTGTTGGGAGCTCCAGAGCTGAGCACAGTACTTCAAGGTAGGGTCTCACCAGAGAAGAGCAGAGGGGCAGAATCACGTTCCTTGACCTGCTGGCCATGCTTTTTTGCATGTTACTAGATTGTGTTGTTACTGGCTTGTACTTTTCTACGTCTCCTCAGAAGTCTGTGGTCAGATAAAGTTAGCTCTTTGACACCAGTTTTTCTGGCCTGTAATTTTTTATTTTTTTAATTAAAGCAAATTCTGTAATTATGTTTTAGTATGTGCAGCGAGGCATAGTTAAACTGCTGCCATAAGGTTTCACAAATGCATAACATGTTTAACATGCTGATGCAGCAGTATAGTGTGCTAGGTGTTAAGACTTTTTTGTCTTTTTTTTCCCCCTGTGATCTCTCAAAGGATATCTGCATTTCTCTGTTATCCTTTAATCTTTAGTATAATTGTACATGGTTTTATCCTTTATTGAATTAAAATGAGTTTTGTGTAGTTAAGGTAGCGTGTCTTAAATGATTCCCTAAGATGCAGGAAATATTTGAAGCTAGCAAGATCAGGATTTAGGTGAGGTCTTTGAACAAATCCTCACTAAGTAAAAGTGTTTAAAAGACAAAATCCTATGTTTACTCTTTTTTAACTCTTTAAGAGATAGAGGGGGCTGTTCAAAGTTCCTCTCATGATCTCTTAAACTTCAGTATTTGCAGATCGTAGAGGCCTTACTATGTAAGTGAATAATACACTTTTTCAGTCCAGAAAAAGTACACTCAGAAAGTTGGGTCGTTCCCAGAATTAGTGTGTATCCCAGGAGCAGCTTTCTTTTCCAGATTTGATTTGTTACTGTAAGGTAGTAGAGCTTTGCATGAGTTTCTTCAAGTGTTAATACTAATTTCTGTAGTCACATGTTTTTCTTCATCTAGTATTTATTGCCACCATATGGGGAGGAAGATGGCAAGCACATTGCTTGGCATCCATCATACCTGCTATTCCGCTGTCTCCCAGCACAAAAAAATCTCCTAGACAAGACACTGTAGGTTCTAGCACTGGATGAGACATGCTTTTGTTACCCTGGTTTGTGGTGAGCTTTTTTCTGGTTTTAAAATACTCTTGGTTAACCCTATTTTGAAAATCCAATTTTTAACAGCCACACAAGGAAAGCACCTGCAAAAACATTGTAGTCTAAAGGGAAGGGCACTGTTCTGAAACGAGGGAGATCTGGATCTTACAGTCATTATGCTTTGCCATTTTTCCTTGCGTGTAAAGTGAATGCCTTATCACTGCACTGTGGCTCTTCTTGAGTGTTCTTTTTCTCAGCTGTAGTTGACCTATTCCTCTTCAGTTTTCTTGTGTGAGGCATGCCTGCCAATGGCAGGGGGACTGGAACTTGATGATCTTAAGGTCCTTTCTAACCCTAACTGTTCTATGATTCTGTGATTATGTGGGATGGGGCATGCATGTCAGTCTCCCACAGTCTATTCTGTGCAGTTAATTTTCCTCTGCGTAATTGGCATCAATTCCACCAGTGCAGGAGAAGCTATCCCTGAACAGCCAGTGAACTCCGGTATTTCTGCACAGTCTTGAGAGCAGGGCTTGCAGTCATGTTTCCCATGCCCTAGCTGTGACTTCCAGTACTTTCCAATCTGTTCTTTTCCCTCTATTTTCTCTCTTTCCTGAAACCTTTCTTCAGAATTTTGACTGAGGAACATGTTGACTGAAACCAAAGCTTGATCTATGCTGATAGAATATGGTTAAAAGTTTGTGACTACTTATTCCAGAGGCTTTTTCTTAATTGTAAGTAACTTTGCCACCATGGTTGGGGGAAGAAAGTACCTGAGGACTTGTGGGATTTAAGGACTCTTCCTTACATAGCAGTTGAAAAAAATGCAAGGGTTTTGTGTGGTTTTTTGTTCTTTATTACCAAACCTCAGCATTACTATTGCACCACTACCAGAATCTTCACTTGGTCACCAGGACTTGCTTATAAAAAGACAAGTGCAGTACAGCAAGTCAATCCAGGGATATCTGAGGAAGTGATTGCTGCTGGCTCTTGAGGCTTCTTACCAGGCTTGACCCAGATAATGCAGGCAAGATTTGCAGTGCTTTATGGAAAATACTGGAGTCCTCCAGCAGGAGGCCCTCTGGTGGCTGGTCATTCCTTGACCAGAGATAGAGCAAGGCAGCAAGGCCAGGCGCAGGTCTCTTGTAAAGATATCCTAATTATTCCATGTTTGTTCTCCTAGACAGAAGCGCTTCTCAGAAATAAAGCAGACATCATTAAAGGTATCTTGGTTTTGATGGATTTTTTTTTTTTTTTTTCCCTTTACTAGGAGGATTGACACATCTTCCTCATTAGGGAAGGACAGATTGTCATTTCTTTTAGCATTGTGAAAATCTAGAGCCACTCAAAATATGTAGTATTAGCAAAAGCTGTGTCCTGGTGATGAAGTGCAAATACACATTTCAAAGCCTGATAATTGCTCAAAACCTAAAAGTAATGGTGACATTTGCCGGTGTCAGTGGCATAATCCACCACCTTTCTCTCTTTTCTTTCAGACAATGACTATCGAGGCCCATCGGAGAGTGGTTGTGGAATACATCAGAGCAATCATGTTAAAACGTATATCTTTTAAGAATGCAGAAGAGAGAAAAGAGGGTGCAGAAAGAATGATCAAAGAAGCAGAACAGTTCCGATTTCTGTTTAAGAAGCTTGCGGCTGTAAGTTTTCTTTGGGTAACGCTGTTAACCTGGTGATTTAGAATGAACCACACATGTTTACTGCTTGGGGAGAATGGCTGGACTTAGATCTCCATGTCTCCAAAACACTGAGGAACTTGTAAAATCAAGGATGCCAGCTGAGGGCACAGACAGTGTTTCTGAACACGTGCAGGCCTGTTGCTATAGCTCCTGAGCACCAGTTTCTACTACTTTGTGCTTATAAAGCTCTCTGCAGTGGAATATTTGAATGTCTCCACAGAGATGGATACCTTGAATTCATAGCAGTCAGTGAAAGAAAAAAGCAGTTGTTTGTTAATAATATAATTAAAATAAATAAGATAAAAGAAAATAAATAAAATAAATAAAATTAAAATAAACCAAATAAGGCTTTATTTTTCCTGGGTGGAAGGAAGAGCAATTCTGCATTGAAGAGATGTGGTTACTTATTACCTAAGTAGTATGCAGCGTATTTACTTACAATCAATAAGACATTTAAAGTGCAATAGAAATAGAACAGACAGGCAGAAAAAAGGTAGTTGAGAAACAATGTACAAGATAGATAGCCTAAAATGAATACTGAATGTTTATTTAACTGTGTAAGGAGCAGGACTCTGACAGAAAGCTCCTAGGGACAACATATGACAAAATGCAAAAAGAATGCAGGGAAAGATAAAGCCTGGAAAACTGGGAGGGTGCAAAAAGACAGCATTCAACTCTGCTCACTGTGAAAGATGCTAGGACAGCTCCTGCATCAGAGTCCTTCATTATGTGGGATTCTGTGTAAGACCTGTTTCAGATTAAGGCATTGATAAAAGAGGTTATGGGATAAATGAATTGAGCAATCCCTGCAGATTGGCAGGACCAGGTGACCTGGAATGAAGAGATTAAAGAGTTCAGGGATTAAATCGACATTACAGTTCAGTTGATAAGTTGTTGAAAGCTGCCTTGGTGCCCAGATGTCTAGAAGGAAGCAGATGCAGGGCCCGTTTTTACGTAATGTTTCTGAAGAGATCTGGCGTTCACGTCAGTTGTTCGTACAGTTCATGCTAGCATATTAACAAAAGTTCAAGACTAGAATGCATCACCATGTGGATAAATGCAACATATTATTTGTAAGACATGGCTTTCTTTACCAATACTCTGAGGGTAGGTCTCTGGCTGAAGAAGAACTGGGAAAAAAGGAAGTGACTTACAGTGACAATTCACAAATATTTTGTTTTATTAATGTCTGAAAATTCAGCTCTTTGGGGAATTCAGGAGCATTGTTGAGCAAAATACTGATTATAAAGGATTGTTTATAGAATCCTAGAAGGGTTAGGGTTGAAGGGACCATAGTGATTGTCTTGTTCCATAGATATAAGGGATTTTGGTTTGGGAATTAGTTGTTGGTTTTTTTTGTTTTTTTTTTTTTTTTTTTTTATCTTTTCCCCCTGTAGGGCTCTGGAGAGGACACTGAAGGACTCTGTGACATCATTGAAGCCATTGCAGAGGTTATCAAGCTAACTGATCCTTCATTGCTCTATTTGGAAGTTTCAACTTTAGTCAGTAAATACCCAGATATCAGGTAATTTTCTTTGCCCTCAAAGTTAGAAGACAGGAATTTCTGCATCATAGTTTTTGTAGCTTTGGGTGAGACAATGTGTTTGTATTTTTTCATGTTTTATAATGTAGCCACTTTCTCATGAAAAATGATGTTAATATGAAGTGTATGTGAGCTGGGCTAGGAGGTAAACATATGTAAGTACTCAGTGGTACAGCAAGGGAATAACAAAAATATTTCCACTGAGTTTTGGAAGGATAAAACATGTTTCAGAGCCCTAAGAGAGGCCAAAACAGTGCTTTTATGTTGAGCTGGAGAAGTGAGTTCTGAGTGACTGGAGATCTGTTGAAGAATTGAATTACATGCTGAAACAGAAAGAAAAGATTGCCAACTAAGTAATGCTTCTGACAAAGATCTTCCTTGTGTGAAGTTTCCCACTAATGCCAGTTTTACCATCTTCCTTTGTCAGGGATGACCATATTGCAGCTTTGCTGACAGTGAGAGGTGATGCCAGCAGAGATATGAAGCAGACTATCATTGAGACTTTGGATCAAGGTCCGAGCCAACCGAATCCAAACTATGTGCCAATCTTTAAAGAAATTACGGTTCCTACTCTGACTGTGCCAAAACTTCTTAAGTAACTGATAACTTGGTGTCTGTGTGTCATTACTTGTCTGGAATCGACAGGTTTGGGATATTTGAGGGCAAATTTGACAATGCTATTTTGAGTGAAGTTCAATATACACTGACACTTGCTAAGCATGTTTCTTTCTAAAGACTTTGATGTGGGGAAATAAGATGGATGTAAAGGTCATGTTTGAAGAATGAAGTTTCTAATGGTAGGGGTCTTTTCACTGACCTATTTATTACAGCCACTGACCTATTTTTGCTGTCAGCCAATGTTTTTCTTGTGGAGTATGTTTGCACGGTGTCCTGCAATGCCATATAAAGATGTTTATACAAAAAACAACAGCGCGTTAGCGTTGGATATGCTAAAATACATCTCCTACAGTACCTAAGCAGACTCCTTTAGAGTTATCTTTATATGGCACTGCATTGAGCTGAGCGTATATTAATGTCTTCAGTCCACTTTCACATTATACATTGTGTATGTACTTACTTTGGTGTAAAATAGTTTATTGCAGAAACCTTAATTATGAAACCAGTTTCCGGACTTAGGGGACTGAATGAAATTGCTGCCGTGCAATTTGATTATAGAGTGAATAAATAAATAAGCATACCTGAGGTACAATTTTTTTTTTTCACTGATTCACTAAAAACAGCACATAAAGCACCACCAGTTCAATAAAATGCTAAACCACTGCTACCTTCAGCTATGTTGTATCTGCATCTGTATAGATTTACAGTAGGTTTAAATCTTGTTTTGTTTGAAGTGTGAATAAACTTTGGATTTAACAGTTTTCTGAAACCACAAGATACTGTGTTTTATTTCCACAGTATTTTCAGATCAGTGCTTAATACTGAAAAGAGCCTTATCTGGTCTAATTATAAAATACTACTAGAAAATTGTAGATTTAAAGTGACTTGATGAAGGGCAGAGAGAAGGCATTATGTGTTATAGCTGAAAAGAGGGGCCAGAGAAAATACACAAGCCTACATTAATTAGAAGTTAATGTTCTGGAGTTTGTGTATGTAACTTGTTTGGGCTGTGACCACCCAGACCTTGTGCTGTTCAGGCCTTCTCCCTATGTCCTCACATGCAAGGTGGGCAGTTTGGATGAAGGATAAGACAAAAAACCAAAGATTGTGGGTTTTTTCACTGATGGGTAGTGCATCCCAAAGGCTGAGGATGGTTCAGGATGTCCCCCTAAGCGCTTTAGCAAGGTCTGGAGATACTCCATGTCCTGTGTGACCTTGTGCTGTTCCTAGAAATTGCAGGTGGGTAGAGAGGCATGAGGTTGCTTTTTTGAGGGCTGTGTTCAGCCTCTGTTAGGAATGATTGAGGTGATAGTAACTAATCTGGCTTGTATTTTCCAATCCTGTACCTGAAATTTTTATGTGCATTTTCATCTTCAGCTTGTCTAAGGGAATCAGTTCATGGGGCTTTGTTTCTCTCTCCGCCCCTTCTCCAGCAGTAACCCTGTGTATCATATCTCTTGGGTGTCAAACTTGCACTATTTCCCCTCCGTCACACATCACCTTCCCGGAGCGGACCTAGGGACGGCTCTGCCCCTCGCAGATCCCTTCACATCGGCGAGGGCTTCTGTGGGAGAGCCGTTAACCTGCGGGCGCGGGTCCCTGTGCCCCGCTCCGCCGGAGCCCGAGCTGCAGCCGCTTCCTTCCCTCTGTCTGGCGTCCCAAGAGGCTGCCCCTCTGCCCGGAGGCTCAGTCCCCGCGGGAAATAGGGATAACCAGCTCGGGGCTGCTAACGCGGCTGGCGCCACGCGTCGCCACGGCAACGGCTCGTCCCGGGATTCCCCGGGGCGGGGCCCGTGCGCCCTCCCGGCTCATGGCGTCAGCGGCGGCGCCGCGTCACGCGGCCCATGCCGGAAGCGCGGGGAGGGACCGAGGCGGGAGCTGCCCGGTAGCGGCGGCGCGGCCATGGCGGCGGGCTATCATCACAGACCCAACGGCGGCGCTGGCGCCGCGCTGCCCGACCCCTCCTTCCTGTGGAACGTCTTCCAGAGGTGAGGTCGCTGAGACCAAGGAGGGTACCGTCCTGATGGCTGCGGGGAGGGGACTGAGGGGGCTTCATGGGGGGTGCCGGGCCCTGGTACCCCTTTCCCAGTGCGCTGAGGCGGCCGCCACCACCACCCTCGTCATTCCCGGGCCGCTACAGGGCGAGCTGGGCCTTCCCGGGGTCGCCGCTGCCTGAGGCATTACCTGGTGAGACGGGGCTTTGGGAGGTGCCCGGAAACGGCGAGCTGGTACGGGAAGGCTGTCGCCGGCCCTGGGCATCCACGGCGGGGTTGGGCCGCCTCGGGGCCTTGCGGGTCGGGTAAGCGTCGCGGTTGTATCCCTGTAGGGGGCATCTGAAGGGGTGCGTTAAAAAGGGCTTGAGGAGGAATAAGTATGGCTGTATTTTAGAGCAAAGAAAGGGGGATTAATGGAAGTGAGAAGTTGTAACCTTGAAATCGCTGAAGTGATTTTTTACCTGAGAACCCGGAAAAGGTTGTAAAGCCTGGAGGATCCACGCAGCAGTACAGGAAGGCTTGTGAAAAGGAATCTGATAAATGCTTACTGAAAAACTGCAAAGCTGCTAACAGATATTCTCTGGAATACATCTGGAGTAGGAACCTGCAGGGGAGTTAGTAGGCCTGTGTTAAGAAATGTGCTGCCAAGACTGTGGTAGTAAGGAAGTTCTTCACAATTGTGTCACATCAAGAAGATGGAGCAGGTTCCTATGTTGGATCCATTTTCATGGGAGCTGTGTCAGAGGACGTATCTTGACTCAAGTGACAGCAAGAAGAGGGTAAGGAGTAGACAAACAGTAATATGTTGCTAAAACTGGCTAATATTTGCGTAGTTACTCAGGAATGACTCAGGAATGTGGCCGCTTACCTGCCCAGCCTTCCCTAAAACCACTTCATCTGGGAACTTGGAGGAAGCATGCACGGTGCTGTTTTTAAAGGGTCCAGAAAGAAACCTCCACAGTCTGACTTCCACACCAGGCAAAACAGTAGAAACCATTAAACATAATGTAGGTAGTCAGGAATGTTGTATGGCTTTTGTCAAAAGTATCCCTTTCTGGCAGACTACTGTCCAAGTCCTGTACTGTGTTTGGTAAGGATTGAGTATGAATGTGATGTCTAGAACTGGTGCAATTCATAAAATAGTTTCCAGAGACTCTCAACATGTGAAAGTATCAAAGGCCTTTAGAGAAAACTAAGTATATGTGGAATGAAAGGGTGGGTTCTAGCATGGATAAATGACTAGGTAAAAAGAAGTGTGTGTCCATCTGCCACACTGATTGATGGAGCCATTTTGGGATCTTTATTCAGTATGTTCAGGAGCAGCTGGGGGAAAAGAGTGTGAATGGCCAGATGAAGTTTGCTTCAGCTGAATCATTCATACTAACTGATTCCTGCAGTAAGTGAGGGCTGTGAAGGCTTCAAGTTAACAGTCCTGAAGGACTTGTCCTTGCAGTCCTGTGTATGAGTGGATCACACCACCCTGTCACAGACAGATCACGATCTCTGTATGATGGCCAGTTAAAACCCAGAGAAGACACCTGACGTCCAAAAGGAACAGCCACTTCAACTTTGCATCATTTTGTATATAAAATCAGTGTGCTCGATGCCTCAGGAGCAAGATAAGTGGGTCATACACCCACTTACTTATGAAAATACCAGCTTAGCACTGAGTAGCAGTTCAAAAGGCAGAAAAATGTTTGACTTATCTAGAAAAGAAATACAGAATAAAAAAGGGGAATATCTTTTTGTGTTAC
Source organism: Psittacus erithacus (assembly GCA_009867235.2). NCBI lineage: Eukaryota > Metazoa > Chordata > Aves > Psittaciformes > Psittacidae > Psittacus > Psittacus erithacus. Next base: position 9,238 of record WYDI02039006.1, on the reverse strand, counting down.
CATTTATGCAGCTTCTGCTTGCAATTTGAATGTTGTATGCCATTTTGAGATGAGGAAGGAATCTCACAGGGTGAACTGAAAGAAGGACAACAAGGACAAAAGGAAAAAACAGCTTCAGCAGAGGGATCAGCTGAGCAGGACTCTGCTTTGGAACGGTGGTAACTGAGGGGAAATTAAAACTGTCAGTGTCAAGAGGATGGTCCTTGTATAAAATGGGGGGAAGTCCCCATGGCTTTCAGATATTCTGAAGAAAGCATGATCCTGCTTTATTTGGGCAGAAATCACTAGCTTTATTAATTTTAGAATAGAACTATTTTCTAAGACAGTAGACTGTGGTAGCTGAATGGGACCTGTGCTTTTTCACTTTTTGAACTCCACTGAAATGGGTTGAGGCTCTGCAATTGATTCTGTAAGTATTTTGCACTAGTTGCATTAGTGGCTTTCTCTCCATTGCCAACATCTTACTGAGAGAAACTGGGTACCAAACCTGGGGCTCCAATCTGGGAGCCAGGCAGCTAAGTGACATTAAGCATTATGTGGATTTACCCAGCATGACGTGCTCTGCAGGTCTCTTAGAAATAAATAAAGATAGTTACTTAGCACGCTCCAGAATGTCTCATCAGTCTGAATGAAGCTTTTAACTTGCAGCTACAGTGAATGGTTTACCAGGTACAGTGCCAGGAGTGACTTTTCAGGAAAAGATTAATTTATCTGGCGAGTATGAACCAGAATGTTGAAGTCTTCTGTAAGTTGAACCTGTTCATTTCAGCCATTTAAAGCTTGCCAATATATTTTTTCCCCCCAGGGTTGATAAAGACAGGAGTGGAATAATATCTGACAATGAACTCCAGCAGGCATTATCTAACGGTGAGTCTGTAAGTGAGCAGTGAGGTAGTTCATTGTAAACTCAATGTTAATTTTCAAGTGAGTCTGTTTATGTCATAATTATTTGATTGGGGGAAATGGAGGGTGTTCCCATTGCTGAATAATAATATCGAACTTTAATATTATTACTATATTGTTGAACTATTATGAATATTATACTATAATATTTAACTATTTAACCTGCAGCAAAAGTTTGAAGGGGAGTTAAAAAATGGACAGTCCTCCTGATCTTATTTTATCTTACTGGATTTTTTCTCATTGTTCCTGTTTTTTGTTTTTATTTCAAGGGAAGTTTTCTGGGCTTGGTGCATGTTAGTAACAGTGCATTATAAACTGAAGTACCTACTGTAAACATTACTGATTTATATGCTGAGGAATGAAGGCATGCACACCTCTTTATCTTTTTCCAGCTCTGCTTCCTAGAAAACATAAACAGTCATTTATAGATTCCTCGCTCATCACTACTGAACCTTTGTTTTTTTAACCAGGATCAGTGTTTAACCTGGACAAAGATCAGCTGTTTACAACCAGCCTTTTCACTGCACATAAAGTCTTTACAAACAGTACGGTGCAGGAATTGGAGATGGTAATTTTTAATTATTTTTTTTTTTCCCCCAAATGAGGCATGTTTGGGTTTTTTCCCTAAGAAAGCAGAAAGATGCACTCTAGATCTAGTATTAAAACTTTCCAGTCCTGTGTCAGTTCCTTTAAAGGGTAACAAGGGTTTGGTCAAGTAACTCAAGGAAGCAAAATAAAAAACGGAAAGAATTTCCAGTTGCCTATTTTGACTTTCCCCTGGTGAATTGTGGGTTGGGTTGTACTTTGTGGGTTGGGGTTTTTCCACTTAGAAACCTGAAAAAAGTGCAAACCAAAGCTGTTTGTGCACCTTTGAGTCTGTATCAAGTTCCCTTCTCCCAAGGTTTAATTCCTTCAGCCCTCCTGTGCTTTGTGACTGAGAAGGGTTTAAACTGATGCTGTGAGCTGCAGTGCACACAGGCTGAAAGGCTCCTTTTTGTTAGTAACCACCTGACCAGAAATAAATCTGGATGGCTCCATGGCCTTGTACTAGGATATTTGTATAAGTCATCTGATAAATGAAAAGCAATATATTATAGCTGCCAGACCTGATCCATAACTAAAATACTGTTTAGAGTAAAAACTCCAGCAAAAGCTAAGTTAAACTGATGGAGTCACTGTTTTCATTTAAGATCAGAGTGCTGTTCATACCTGTGGGAACCTGGCTTTACCTACCATTTTAAACTTCATGTATTTTAAATACCTTTTCACCTGATTGAATGTAAGGCTAATAGGCAGTGATGACTATCTGAACCCTTTTCTTTCCTTATTTACAGTGTAGATTAGGAGTTTCAGTGCTTTGCAGTTATGAAGAATCCCCATGAAGTGAATTTACTGTTAGAGAAAATATGTGCAGAACTGTAAGCTTCCTTCCTTCTGAGCGATTCTAGATCTTGTACACCAAAGTGACTAACCATTCACTATATTCTTTTCAAAATATTTCTTCCAGTGGATGTCCTGCAATCTAACATGGGCTAAAGAATGTTACATGTTTATTTCTAAAGCATTTTTACAAGGCTGCATAGTGCTCATCATTAAAATTTGAAGTTCAGTATGGTTTTGACATTCAGCTTTTCCATGTAGAATCACAGAATGGTTTTGTTGGAAATGACCTTAAGATCACTTAGTTCCAACCACCCTGCCAAGGGCAGGGACGCCTCACACTAGACATGTCAAGTTTATTCAAGTAACAGTATACTTACCTATGAAGGAGATCATCACTTTGTATAGTTGTTTGCACCATAAACTCATGTGCTTCCTCGTTTTCTTCTGCACTGCCATGTAAAGCTAATAGCAGAGTCAGGGGTGGGAACAGTATTTCCCTGGTTATTGGAACAGGCTGGAATCAGTACAGTTCTTAGCACTCGAGTTCCTCCGATTTCACTCTGGTATCTAGATGAGTCTTTCAAAAAATGAATGTGAAATAGGTTAACTTTCCAACTCTTTTCACTTTTTCCTCTCTTCTGTTCAGAGTTAAATGCTGGCACCCTATTAATGATTCCATTATTTTTTGTTTTTGTCAGGAGACATACAACTCCTAAGGTACTGACGTTCTCTGTCTAAAATACTGCTGAAGCATTTTCAGAGCCATTTTTACTCTTTCTCTGCTTGTGTTTCTGTTTATGTGCAAATAGTCCTAGGACCTGCCTACAGCATAGGGGTTTTCCCTGTTGCTGCATCTGCATACTTATACTGATACCATTTCCCTTCTATGGGAGAAACTCAGCACTGCTATGAGCACTACTTACACCACCACTGCAGCAAAGCAATGCAGCAAAGCAGCCTGCTTAATGCCAGCAAAGCAGCCTGCTTAATGCCAGCACAGCCTTTCTGTTAGGCAGCTGTGGTCAGCTAACTGCATTGCTGCATATAGCTCTACGGTACCCTTGGTCTTCTGCTTTCTTTGTGGTCCCCACACTCAAACACAGTTAATTTAATATATGCTCCTTGGTCTTCCTGGTTCCTTCACAGGCTCTAGAGAATTGATGGTGAAATTCTAGACGAGACATAGGATTTCTCTGAATTTAAAGCTTAATGCTCCCACCCAAGGAAAAACTATCCCAAAGTGACTAGCCTCAGCATATTCAGAGATGTACAAAGGCCCTTTCAAGCAGCAACATTTCTTGGTCTGAAAATACTAACTTAAACTAACACCTCATTGATTTAGCAGTGGAGGTGGGATTTATACTAAACTCAACTCCAAATTGCACTATGTGTTTGTGCCATGTTAGGAACCTTTTCACTTCTGTCAGAAACTAATGTCCTGGGGTAATCCATGTAAAGTATGGAATAAGCAGATTGGTTTTTACTTAGGAATAGATATGAGACCCTGTCTGAATTGTAACTTGAAAGCTCTTCTGCTCCCATCAGTGGAAAAAGTGGGACTTCAGTTTTGATCTTGCCTTTTATCCAGTAACTCCTGACTGCCTCGGATGAAAAAAATTCTTAGTTCTTGAGGTGTTGGGGGCGGGGGTTTGATGCAGCCTGAAAAATGTTGCTTCCTGTGTAGTATCCGTAAAGCATTAGTCACCTCTGAATGGTCAAGAACATAATTACTTCAAAGCAGCCTTATTATGTATATAATATGCTAGCTCCATGTCATCTGGCTCTGAATTCACTGGGTTTTAAGTTCTGATCTGATTTCTTTTTTTTTTTTTTTTGGCTGCATTGTTGGTTGGTTGCATTTTTTTTTAGGTGTTACTCAGTATTGAGGCACTAAGTGATTCTTTCCGTTTCAGGCACGTGGACTCCATTTAATCCAGCAACAGTCAGGTCAATTCTTGGTGAGTGTGGCTGTGTGATGTGAAATAGTCAAGACACTGCTTTGTGATGTTTCAGAACATTGAAAATGCTATCAGTTGTTGCACTGGTTTGTTTTTTTTCTCTCCAGACAGCCCAGCAGTAGTAAGTTAAATATTTTCCCTTTGGAATAATACCAGAATGCCCTTTGCATCCACACATGTGCACTTGTGGAAGTAGCCTGAGAAAATGTTACTGTACAGCTGAATAGATAGTGAACGTAATTTATGCATAAGGGGAATTGACAGCTTAAATATTCTCACAAGATATTATATAGCTTGCCTCTGTAAGTAGTTTCTTCTGTTTTACATTTTAATCCTATGTTTTGCTCAAAAAAGAAGCTTTACAATGTTTGAATTCTTTAGTGTCCTAAAATAATTGCCAGTAGTGTGGAAGATGACGGTGGTAGAAGGATAAAAATTCAAGCACAAGAGATCTTTTCTGTCATACAGTTCATAAATCCAAGGACTGACTGTTTTGCTTTGTTTTTAGTAATTATTCAGGAGCAGTCTGAGTTCCACCACTGTGTGACATGCAAAAGCATGTATGTCATCACATATATATGTCATTACATACAAAGATGACAGTAGCAGTAAGTCAAACACAGATGACTACCCAGCACTCCTGGCAGTCAGTTGACTTGGCTTGTTCATGTGCCTTAGAAAAGAACAGCCCACCCCCTGCCCTTTTTGTCACTGGATGATCAATCAAGCCCTAAATATTTTCAAACTGGAAATGAAATCCTAGGAAAAATAAACATTCCGTGATTCAACCTGGTCCTTTTATATATTGCCTGATCTTTTCCTCCTCCAGTGGGTGCCCACTTGCTCTTTTTGGCACAACTTCCCAAAATACCACTTGTATTTTAGCAGTTTACTTTGTCTTCAGCACATTCCACACAGCGCTCTTGTTGCTGCCTTCAAGTACTACTAGCAGGTCTTACTGAGGAGTAGTATGGTTACTGGTTTACGTGTGTTTCTTATTACAGGCATGTTCGACAGAGAAAACAAAGGTGGTGTGAACTTCAATGAATTCACAGGAGTCTGGAAGTATATCACAGACTGGCAGAATGTCTTTCGAACGTATGACAGAGACAATTCTGGAATGATTGACAAAAATGAGCTGAAGCAAGCACTAACAGGTTTTGGTAATTCATTTGTAATTACAGTTTTTATGGTTGGGTTATGGCATCAAATGAACTTCTTGTTAGGGCTGTACTGCTCTGACAAATGTGACTCCAAACGAGGCAGGTGAAACACAGTTATCTTTTTAGTTATACAGTACCTTTTAAAGATGTCTGTGCCACAAGCACTTCCTGTTTTTAAGCTATTTCTTTTAATGGAAAATAAAATCCAGAAAACATTCCACGCGTGTACCAACACATCCAGTTTCAGTCTCCTTTGTAGCTGCTCTGAGAGTGTTGCCAAATACTTCAGGTAAATGAACTTATTCAGTACGCAGTGCAGGTTGTTGCTTCTCAGAATAAGAGGTAACAGCCCCAAGCTTGTGCCAGGGGAAGTTTAGACTGGATAGTAAGAAAGATGTCTTCACAGAGAGGGTGATCAGGCATTGGAACAGGCTGCCAGGGAAGTGATGGGAAGTGGTTGAATCAGCTTCCCTGGAAGTGTTCAGAAACCATGTGGATGAGGCCCTCAGTGACATGGTTTAGTGGTGGACTTGGCAGCCCTGGGATAATGGTTGGACTTGATGATCTTCAAGGTCTTTTCCAACCTGGTTGATTCTGTGATTAAAACGAAGCCAGTTGTCTATGTTATGGTAGATTAAACTTATAAAATGTTGAGCTGCAGCCCCTAAACCATTCCCTCAACTGAACTGTCATTTCAGTCAGTGATCATGTTTACTGTGACTCCTTGTGCAGCTATGACTAAGCACAGGTTTTATTGTATGCATTTCAATTTACCACATTCAGAAAAAATGATAACTCTTCTAGCCCCTTACAGGTTCCTGGGTTTGTCAGACAGGCCTACTACGCACTAGTTCTTGTTCTAGGATTGTGGTAACTGAAACTTTCTAAAGCCTTTCCCTTTTTCCAAGGTTACCGACTGTCTGACCAATTCTATGATATCCTTATTCGGAAATTTGACAGACAAGGAAGGGGACAAGTTGCTTTTGATGACTTTATTCAGTGCTGTGTTGTTTTACAGGTAAGAAAGGTGATGCATGTTTATGTCAATTGGAAAAACCAAAACAAAGCCAAAAAACAAGCCCACCTTTTCTTAAGCTTTTATGGTTCTCACTTTAACTATATTATTGCATCTAAAAGTTGCTTTTACTTAGAGTAAACCATTTGAAGAAAGTATATGAGAAGTGCTAGAAACATCATCATTTATTGGTCTTCACTAGTTATCTATTAGCATCACAAGTAAGTTTGATACAATGGGGGGAACTGTAAAATAGTAGCAGTGGCTTAAAAGGAAAACACTTACTAATGTTTCCAGTAGTTGAACACACACAGTTCCTCTGAACCTTTAATGTATTAAAACTGGAGTGCTCCATGTCCTGTGGTGCCCATAATTCTCATTGTCTAAATTGTGAGGTTTTTTATATCACCGCTTAAGGGTCTGACTAAAAGGAATCTGACCAAGCAACTGAATTATTCAGCCTTTTGTCACTGCAGTGGTAGTAAAAGACATTTCAAACAAAAAACCTTTCAGTAACAGAAAGTATGAGGGGAAGAGAGAGGTAACACAGGTGTACTGTTTTGTTTGGCAATCAGTCACTGGATGATTCCTCACCTCATTGCTAAAGGTTTCTTTTAGGTGTATCTGACTTTCCTGAAAAGACTGGAGGAAAGCTGGGAAACTGTAGCAATGGACAAGCCTGGTTTTTGTAGGATAGGAAAAAGGTTGCTCCTTACACCAGCCAGCTTTGCAACACTGTCTTAAGACACCTTTCAATATGCAACATGAAGAAAAAGTAGGGCCCTGTAGAAGTAGTATGTCCATTATTTTGGCACAGCTGTCTTCTTGTTCTCCTTTTAGCCTTATGTCTATAACCATAAATCTGAGGAAACATCAATTGCTTTTATATTCATTTGTAATATAAGCCAATTGTATTTCGTTATAAACTTAAATGCTGATAAAGAGGGCTTTGAAATAGGGTGTCATGCAGCTGGTGTTAGTGAAACCATGCTGGTGGTTGGTTTGGCCACTGTATTGCCTGGCATTTCTGTCTGGGTTATACAGTGATAGCTTGGACACTAATGACACATGCAGCTTGTATAAGAAATGGAGAAGGCACATGTTAGATTCATCTCCAGGTGATTCTCAAACGCCTCATGAGAACTGTGCATTGTCTGTCCCCCACCTCAAAGCCAGTTACAAGAAGTTGTCTGGTCTCTGTAAAGAAGTGCATAGATATGTAGGTACTGTAGCATAGGGCAGTTTTAGAATCTGATCTGCTGCATGAGATTGTCAAGTGCCTGCAGAGGGGATGGACAGAAAGTGCTACCCAAATGCCAAGGGGAGTACTTGTCCTGATGTACAAAAATGCATGGTTTTTTCCCTCCTTTTCAGAGGCTGACGGATGTGTTCCGCCGATACGACACCGACCAAGATGGCTGGATTCAGGTGTCCTATGAACAATATCTTTCTATGGTCTTCAGCATCGTATGACACTGCTAACCAGGAACCGCACACTAGTGTTACACAGACTGGAGTTGCCAAATCATCATGTACTGAATAAAATTATTGATGTACTATAATGGATATAACTTCACCTTCTTAAATTTTGTATGTATGTATGTTGGCCATCACCAGAATCTGTACTTGAGTTGTTTTTTACTTTGTATTCCTGTATATGTCCATCTCTGCTTACTGTCGTACAGAAAGCACAGAATCCAGATTTACGTGGTGCAATGTCAGACTTGACTTAACCTTCTTTCACATATCCTGCATGGGGAAACATGACTCTTTAGAAATGCCAAATTACAGTAATGCTTGTTAATTTAGAAGGGAGTTGAAAGTCAGAAGTTGCACAATATATTTTGCATGTGCCTTACTTTTATAAGAGTTTAATGTATTAATTTTTAATACAGAACTTAAAATTAAGTAAAGATATTAGATCAACTTTTATAGTCTATTTCACTTCTGTATGGGTTTTTTTTAAGGGGTGGTGGTTTTATTTTTATATGCTAGTGTTCTATGGCTCAGGGGTCCCTTCCATGGAACAGCAAGGGCCTTTTTTCCTTCCCTTATTTTATTTTCTAGCTGCTGTCCTCTCTCAGAGTATCCTCAGGACAACTTCAAATACAACTTCTTCACACCCATGTCCAATACTACACCATCGTCAGTGAGTTCCCTGCAAAATCAACCATATCTAACTACTCCAGATGTGTAGTTACCTCTGCTTAGGGAGCTTATTTAACACCAGCCTTCCTTTTGTGCTGAAGCACTTTGAAGTGGCCTTGAACTGACTGTCAGACATTGCCATCACCTCACCCTCTATTTATCTCACCATTTACAGGTGGCAAGGAACACAGTGGTAAAACAAGCAAAAAAAAAAAAGTAATGACTGACTCCTGTCACCATCTCCTGCAGTAAATTTAAAGCAGAAAAGAGAAGTCAGCAAATTCTCTTTGATTGCTCAAAATAAGTCTTAACACCTGCACTATCCAAAGCACTTAAAACCACTCAAGCAGAAGGATTACGTCTAACTGCTACACTCTGGGATATCCCAGGCACAGCTACAGGTTGGGCAGAGAAGAGATTCAGAGCAGCCCTGCAGAGAAGGACTTGGGGTGCTGGTCGATGAGAAAATGAACATGAGCCGGCTGCAGTGTGTGCTCGCAGCCCAGACAGACAACCATATCCTGGGCTGCATCAAAAGGAGTGTGACCAGCAGGTCGAAGGAGGTGATCCTGCCCCTCTAATCTGTTCTCATGAGACCTCACTTGGAGTATTGTGTGCAGTTCTGGTGTCCTCAACATAAAAAGGACATGAAACTGTTGGAACAAGTC
>WYDI02039002.1:0-17880 GCA_009867235.2 Psittacus erithacus | reverse complement strand
AATTTACTGGGCTTAAATGAATACGTAGAATAATTCTAAGAAGTACTCAAGCGTTCTGACATGGTGATCATTTATGGAGTACGTCAGTGATGATAAACCTTGGTATTTTAGGACAGTATGAGATCTGTAGCATTTGCCACTGTAAAGCCTGCTTGTCTTGAGCATGTGCCTGAATTTAAAAATGGTGCATTCAGACTCAGAACAGCCATTTCTGAATGCACTTAAAGAGAAGCAATAAATAGTAGTTGCCATTTGAAGAAAATACATTGGAGCTGTTAAAGAAAGGTGATGTAATCAAACTATTACATCTTTGGTGAGCTGCAGTATTTCACCCTGAGTCACTATACTCAGGGTGAAATACTGTACCCGTGATTGCCGTACTTTCCTGTACCCGTGATTGCCTCCCTTTCCCATGATTGCGTTTACTCTCTCTCCTTTCTCACTTTTTCATGCTTACATTTTTCGCCCAAATTCCCACAGCTCTGTCCCTCAAATTTGATAGCCCTTATTTCCCACTCCAGTGAAAAGGCCGGCAGTCTGTAGTTACGTGCAAAAGCTCCAGCAGTCTTGATGTGTGGTCTTCCATCACCTCCAGTCACTGTGCACACTTGGCTGTAGCTCCTCCACAGCTCATATTTGTTTGGCATCCTTTCTTTTATGTTGTCGAATGTGGAGATAACTTTTCTTCTAGGTTAATACAGTGCATGTGATAATGCAGACTGCCTTATGTTTTCTCCTGGGTGTGTAGTTTGCACGTAGGGACTATTAAGAAGTTTTCCTAGGCAAGCATTAATGCCTCCGTTTGGTTGAAATGCTGCAGTTAGCCTTACCCAAAGGCAGGGTTCCCCAAATTGGGCTGGAACTTACAGGAATAAAGTAGTCTTCTATATTGTGTTAAGAGATAAACCTCATGATGTTCAAAGCCATTGGTCTTGATCCAGGTGTTTCTTGATTAAGAGTTTGGAAGGAACATTTGTAAGCAGGAAACTTCTTATACAGGGAGAAGAATGCCACAGATTTGTGGAAGGACTAACTTGAATCAGAATTTGAAACTCAATGACAGTTGTTTAAAAAAATAGGAAAGACATTTTAAGAAGTACAGCAATGAACAATGCACTCTGTCAGTGCTCTAGTATGTCTTTCTCACATACTGTATTACAAAATTAGCCCTACTTTTTCTTCTCTCTTTTTCATGGCTTCAGGCTCTTACTTTGGTCCTGAAATCTCAACTGGAAAAACAGGAACCTATCTTTAGTTAGTGTCTAAAAGTATTGTGAGACTACTGTTTCTCCCTGTAGTCTTGGGTCATGCTTGATGTGGCTCAGGTGCCTGTTACTTCACATCATTCACTCATAATTGTTCTTTTTGAAGTCAATAGCAACACTAAATTGTTAATTTTGAGCAAATACCTGTAAACAAAGGAGTAGTGGCTCATGCTATCCTATCCCAGTATGGGAATGTACCTCCTCTCATGTGCTCAGTCATGTTTACCATCTTCCTGAACTTGCGTGACTCCTGACACTTCATGGTCTGGAAATCTTAAGATTTTCCCACACTTTGGTCATAAAATCAGAGGATTATTAAAAACAGGAAGCGCTACTCTTTCAAAATGAAAACAAGAATATATGGATCATACATCTAAAGTAATGAAAGCATCAAGCTTCTCTTTGAGGAGTGTGCTGGAAAGGAAAAATGGCTCGAGTGGAGCAAGTTGCATCTTGTCTACCATGTTAGTCGTAGTTAGGGGAAAGCCACAATACTATGTAATTCCAGGAGGAGTAAGAGCATTTCAGCTACAGATTGCGGCAGTTTAGAGAAAATCTGTTTTAAGAAAGCCAGAAGTTAGTAAATTTTAGAGATAGGAAAAGAAGTGATTCTGTAGGGCTGTTGGTAGTTAAACTACTGTTCTTGCTGTATATGTACACTGTGGAGGCACAGGAACACCTTTACTCCAGTTACATTTGTTCTATTCAAAGATGGCTTGGTCATTGAAAAGGATAAGTTGTACCAGGTAAAGAGATTTCTTAGCTTGCTTTCTCAGTGGATCATAATTGAGAAAGTAAGGGATCTGGAAATCTCTCCAAGCTACATTCCAGTCACTGCTTTGTCCCCAGGACTGTAAAGGTTCTTGCTCATTGCTCAGGCATATGGTAGGATTAGTTAGAAACCTTGGGGAGTTTTTTTCCTTGGAAATCTCTATGTTAAGTGCAATTTTCACAAAACAGAAAATGAATCTTATAACAGTTTCTGTTTCAATGGGAAATTGTACTGTCAGGTTCCTGATGTCTTGACTGGAAGGACTTCATTAGTTACTCACTTCACCTAGTAGAATGAGATCCTTATGATCTTTCAGGCAGGTGGCCAGCAGGTGGAAGCATAACATGTACTTTATCTATCTGTCTGTCTGTCTGTCTATCTATCTAAAAAGATATCTTTTTTTAATTCCAAAATAAGTCGGGGGTTGAGCTCTATAAGTCTCATTTGCAGCCAGCTATTGCTACAGTCTTACAGATTTTTATCCAAGCTTCAGTTTAAATTCCTAGCCTAGTGAAGGCCTGGAAGAGTCTCAGTCCATTGTTCATTAGGCTCTCTTAGTTAGAGAGAAATGGGTGGAGAAGTGGGTTGAGTGTTCTGATTAGCCATATGCTTTGTGTTCGTATTTTCAGGGTCACAATTATCTGGTTTTTATTGACAGTGTTATGTGTGAACAATTAATTCTCTGATAGTATATCTGCATTTATTGCATTATAAGTATCAGGGCATTATAATAAAATGTTTCTGTTTTGCTTTGGAAAAGAATTCCTAATGTATATTGGTATGGTCCTGATAGAGTTCTTTTTTTTAATTATTATTATTTTGGGGGGGGGTGAGGGAGGGGCATGACCTAAACTGAGTACTAGCTCATGTAATGAAAGATTAGTCAGCCCTAAGTTTCAGAATTAGTATTTTACTGGCTTCTTGAATAAATCGGTTTACAAAGCCTACAGTAGCAACAATAATAATTTTGAACAAGGACCATTCATTTCCAAATGTCTGGAAATGGTGTTCAAACTGCAGCTGCATATAGTCCTATGTATATAGGCAGTGCCTATGTATAGCTCGGCAGTGGTGTATTGTTACAGCTGTAATGAAATGGGACTTCTGTGTAACAGTAATTGGGCTTCTCTAATGATCTCAGATACACAGTGAAGAGGATTTTTATTTAGCTCAGGTGGCAAGGGAAATGTGGGCAGGCAAACTATTATGAGACTCACTCTTGGGAGATTTCTGGAATTACTCCTTCCACTGGTTTCATGAGAAACATGTCATCTTTAGTAGTATGGTGTGTTTTAGCTCAGTATTATCTTCAAATAAAACATACAGCCTATAACCTAGTCATGCAGGGTTACAAGGTACTTTTTTTTTTTTCTTTTTTTTTTTTTTCACATTTTCCCTATAATGGCTTGACAGACCACTTCTAGTTTTAAGAACCAGTCAGCTGAGAGCACATAGATGTGTGCACTGGAGCACAAACACTAACATGGTGAGGATGCAATGCTGCTCCTGGCTTCATTACATATTTGGGACAGGAAAGCAAGAGGCTTTTCCCTTTCTTCCCCCACTGAGTCATGAAATACGTCTGTTCACTTGATGCAGAAGAGAAAGCAAGTCCATTTATAAAATTAAAATTATAATATTTTAATTTAAAATTGAAGTTTAAAAGTCAAGTGAAATTACAAATGTGCAGTTTCAACGTTGTGAATATAAAATAGATGCATTCTGATGACCTCTGAACAGACAGGTTTCACTCCCTGAAGAGCTACAGAAATTGGTCTCTTGCTGGCTTTTGCAAAAACTAATGATTTCAAAACAGCCCTTTTATTTTAGATGCAATTAACTTGCATTTTTTTCCTGTTTGTTTCCAGTCTTCTAACAAAAGCTGTCACTTCAATTGGGAGAACCAGTTAGCTGAATAGTTCTTTGTAGTTTAAATGACAGCAAAAATGTATGCACTGTGTTCTGCAAGCCTGCTGTTTGATTTTAAAGAGGCAAGCAATCCATTGTGTATAGCTGCATCTGTTGGTGCTCGGTGTGTTCAAAGTGCCCAGCCTAGCCAGGCAAGTCCCTAAGTGCATTTTTTTTTATGTCAGGGAGAGCGCTCCACCTGACTTTGGCAGCACTGTTTTGAAGTGAAGATCCAGCATTCAGACCAGATCATTCAGTCATTGGCAGGATTTAAGCCTTTCATCCCTGAGGAGAGATAGGAGGGGTAAGATGTCAAAAAGTTCTTCATCTTAGCTTGACTTTGCTCCCTTTGCTCTCAGTTGCAAAGCTTCATTTCCACTGAAAGTCATGATGTTTCAGATTATTTCTGCTGAGTAAAGCAAGATCTTCAGTAATAAACGTTTCTTTCCTTTCTTCATCTGTTTCTCTTAAATACCTTAGCATGAGGATTTAATCACTTGACAAGGTCCAAGAGAAACTGCTGAAAATTCACCAACTCCATAGCTGAGTGGATTTCCCCTGTATAAGTCACCATTCCCTGCCACCTCAGTGCTCTCGCCGCATGGTTATATGTTCAGCAGGCACAGGAGCAATCCCTCATTTACGTCAGGAAGAAAGGCATCCACTAGTAATCCATGTTACCCTGCCCTGGCTAAACCTGCAGGGTCTAGATAGTTTCCTTTATTCTTCTTTCATGTCTGGGACAATTTTAGCATGGTGTTAATGGCCAGTTTTCAGTACTGGATTAATTCTTTCCAACAGAAGGCAGGAAGAACTGATCTCCTTTGAAAATGTATTCTGAAGGTCTCATCAAACATTTCCATTTCACCCAGTATCCCCTTATTTGGGCACATTATGCTAGTTTTCTTCTGCCTGGGCCAGGGAGCTCCCAAGGCTAGGAGTGGGTTCACATGGAAGATGTGAAGATGGGTGGAAAGTGTGTGAGGAGAAAGAGCACCTGTGGAAGTTGTCTCCGGTTTTCTGTTTAGTATTTCTTTGGCTAGAATTCACTTTGCAGTTGTCCACCAGTGAGCAGATGGGGATGTTTATAGTAAGGGTATTATAGTGATTCAGCCAGAATGACATTTTAAAATGAGAGCTGACAGGAAATGAGCAATATGAGATTTGTAGGCGAAAGTTTATAAGCCTTCAAGCCCTTCACCTGTAGGAGACTCAGTCTGGAGTGAGGGGGATAGTTATGTTTAGGCTGTGATTCAGAAAGGCAAGTGAAAAATCAGATGATCCCCAGACACATCCTTGTGTAATTTTGAAATAGCTTTCCTGTGCTTCTAGCTCTGCTGGTTTTGATAACTCTGTGTATGTATTATTAAAACAAAATGTTTCTGCTTTAGAAGTTCATTAAAGCATTCACAAGATTCTAAATCTGTCACTTGTGGTGTTACTAAATGCAATCCTGAATATTTACACAAATGCTAAATTGTAAAGAATAATAAATGATTATGCTTATATTTCTTTAGCTAGAATTTCACCAACAATGTTTTCATTTTAACACATTATGAGAGTAAATTTGCTGAGGTTTAGTCCATTTAAAGGGATCTGGGGCATACAACAACTGCCTCTTTCTGTCCTGCTGTCCAGATTTCTGGTATGCTATAAATTTCTTGAACCCAGCTGGCAAATTTTGCAATTGAGATGCAACTCTGCTTTTACTCTCTCACAATTTTTTTCCTTAAACAAATGCTTAGTGATATTATCATTGCTCCATGATAATATCACATAGCAAAAATGTAGAGAAAATAGGATCCATATGTGTATGCGTGTCCTGGTCTGTATTTGCACATGTCGTACTTGAAATGTTTTTCATTCAGTATCTGTTGTTTTGTTTGAGGGGGTTTGTATTTTGGGAAGGGGGTTTGATGGAGGGAGTGAAATTGTGATTTAGCACTTGGGAGCAGTCCATCTTAGTCAGTACAACAGCATCTTTCAAAAGGGAAGCATCAAAGTCAGCACCAAGAAACAAGGTACAGTAAGATAAGCATGTGAACTCCTGCTCTAGCCAGCTGTTTCTGAGCATCCTTGCTGTACCCATAGGGAAAAAGGAGGTAAGCAGGAGAATGAGAATTTTTCTACTAAGGCAAATCTCGCAGTTCCTGCTGTTCAGATTCCCCAGTGTTTATTCTGTTTCTTGTAATTAGTCATTCAGTTAATCAGGTTACACAAAATGATCAGCATTATTCCCTCTGTATAAATCAACAGTCAGTGCTGTCTTTGTAACAAGGACATACTGCAGGCAGTCAGAACTGAGTGAAGAAGTGTAAGACATTTTTCATCCTGTGGGGATTTAATTCTTGCTGACCTCTGCTGCTAGCTTCATCTGTAGTACTTTCAAGGTGGGAGCTTCAGAAAGCCTCAGTGCTGAATTAATTCTTTTCCCCACTATAATAGTAGTGAAATGCTCACTGACTTCGATATAAGTCCTAACCATTTTTGAGAAGCCCTTCTTTGAGTACTATGAGTGTAGTTTGTCTAGGACAATCTGGTTGGTACACCCTGATGCACCTATAACATGCACTGCTTTGCAGGGTTTCTGGTGCCCCAAAACTAACTTGTAATAAACAGGGCTCAGGGCAGTCTAAGAGCTGCAGGAGTATCTGATGCAAGAGACCATACACTCTCTATGTGTCTGAATATGTACACTCTTGAAAATATGATCTATCCAGCAGATCCCAGCAACATTTGACCTTAATTGCCAGCAGTGAAAATCTCAGTTTCACTGTTCAAAAAGAGGTATGTTCTCTGTGTGCTGGAAAACTAACACTATTGACTAGAACCATATAGAGACACTTAGGACTCCCTAATTTAATGCAACATCAGATACTCCTTTTAAAAGTAACATTACTGAATTCCATGTGTGAAAAGCTTTTTTTCCTTAGGTGTATTTGGATTTTTAGATCAGAAATGTAATTTAGCTTTTTCAAGACGGAGTATAAGCAAGTGTAACATGAGATGCAGGTCTGGAAAGCCTGGATTTGTCCCATAGCTAGGTCATGTTTTTCTTTTAGATCGTACTTTTTCTATTTATGAATAGCATTACAGTAAATAGATAAATCAAACTCCAGTTTTCAAAATTGCAAGGGAGAATAGAATGTTCCTCTGGAACATGTTAGTAGCTCTGTTGTTATTGAACACAATGCACATTAGGTACACCCATCAAGAGAGCAATGTTGTTGCGTCACTCTATAAATGTTTGATTTGTTTTTTTAATCTTAAGTTCTGCTGCAGGCTCCTTATTTGTACCTCAGCTGTGAGAAGCTGAGTTGTGTCATTAATTTATTGCATGACACCTTAACCTTGCCACCTAATGTATGATGGTGTTCTGGTTTTGGCAGGGGTAGAGTTAATTCTGTTCGTAGCAGTTATGAAGCTATGTTTTGGATTTGTGCTGGAAATACTGTTGGTAATTCAGGGATGTTTTAGCTACAGATTGTGGGGATGGGCATGGAAAATGAGTGTGTTCACTTAGAGAAGTTTTTGTAACCTGTTACAAAGTCTGGTATTATATTTGATCCCAGTATTTCCAGTTTAAGTTTTTGCAGCATTCAGTAACTGGTCCTCCTAGATGGCTGGAGACACATTTTGCTCTTCCTCCTAGAAAATACCAAGGATATTCCACAGATGTAGTTGCCAGCATTGAGGTATATCATGATTATTACTGTGTTTGTCATTTCCTTTTCTATATTGCAGTCACCTCTAAAAATAATGGATTTCCGCATCTCTGTCTTGCTTTTCTGTCGCAATTCATGACCTTTGTACGTGTTTTGTGTCAATAATTGCAGTAGGTTAAGGTTGTACTGAGGCGAAACAGAGTAACCTTTAGCTGTTTATTAAGAGATACGGTCTCAGGTAGAAGGTCATATATATAAATAGTCTTGGGAGAACAAAAGGAAATGAAAGTGGAGCGGAATAGGGTATTAGTTTCATATTGAAAAGCAATGATGTGTTTTTTGTAAACCGTGAGATTCTGCTTTTTGTTCTGTCTGAAACAGCTCCACTGAATTCTGGTTATTAAAGTATAATGTGATGGCAAGGTAGAACAGGAGATAGGTACTGTCAACTTTACCCTTCTTCCTGTATGCTAATAGCAACTAAGGGGAAGAATCCTATCTCTAAATTCTAGCTGTTTCAATGTTTGCTACATGATTTGTTTAGATAAGAAAATGTTTAACACCTTTGCTAACCTTGTTGCCCCTTCTAACAAGGGTGTTTTCGTCACTTTCTCGGTACAAAACAGAAAGGATACCAAATACATTGTTGAGAGATTTTTAATTACTGTTCATATTAAATAATTGTCTGTATTTTTCCTGAAGGTATCTGTGCCATTGAGTGATGACTCTGTGAACTGATATCTCAGTAAAAATTACTTACTCTATCTGATTAACATTAATGAAAATACCTGTGACCACAACAATTAGAAAATGCCTTTGAAAATGCTCATGCCATCGGCTACACAATTTTGGTCTTAAAAATACAGATTACTTGATACTTTGCATGTCTTATAGAGCCTTGATCAGCCATGAGCTATGTTGTGTGTTCACAGAGGGGAAGAGATGCCGTATTTTCTTCATCTTGTGAGTAGGAGGAAAAGCAGCTCTGTGATTGCTGTGGCTCTTTTGTTTCTGCATTGGCAACCTTGACTGCACTGCTGCTTATCACATTTGCGCTGCTGTGCTCCAGGGAACTTTGTGCAGGGGACAGCACTAGTTTGGGTAATATACATTGCTCTAGTATCACATGAAGGGAGAGCCAGGAACCCTGAAATTCACTGTTTGTTCTCTATGGCTCCTTGGACAGCACTATTGTGCACTTTTGTTATAGCCTAGGGAAAAATCACAGGTGTGACCCTGCTGACATCTACCTGAAGCAAAGGCTGCATTGCACTGTTATGTGGGGTGCTGTTGAGAGAAACAGAATATTCCTTCCTCTGTGGTGTACAGCTGCTGACCCAGTAACAAGTCAGCTGTTGCAGCTATCCCTGTGTAATCAGCTAGTGCATCATTTCTGCAAACATTTGCAGCATTGAATTCACTGAATAATGCTCTTAATGGTTGATCGTTCTACATAAGAGTGGCTGTGCTGGCTCAGACTTGGGATCCATCTAGCATAGCGTGCTGCCCCCCACACTGCCCATAAGCAGATGTCCAGGAAGGAATAGAACAGGGCAGCAAGGTGTTTCCTTCAATTACCAATTTGTGACTACTTTCACAGGCTTTCCGGGTCTTCATGTGGCTTGTGTATTTAGTGATGTCCAAAGCAGTTGTCTTGTGTACTCCTTGCACACATGTAAACTTTTTGTTTCGAAGGTGTCATCTGGCAAAGAGTGCCAAATTGCTTCCTCTCACGTGAAGAACTGACTCCTTTTGTTATAAACATGGCTTTTACTAGTATCATTTGAAGGTCACCTTTTTTTCTCTTTTTTTCTTTAACTGAAGAAGATAGCTAACAATCCATCTTCTCTGTATTAGCATGACTTTGTATTTCTCTGTCAGAATCTCCCTACAAGCTACCATGATTTTTTTTTTTTCCCCTAATGAAATATTGTTACTGACATTTTCAGCCTTAATCACTGCACTGACAACAGCTTTTTTTTCTGTCAAAGCCCCTGCATAGAGTCAGTGAGCAGTCATGTGTAACAGCTCTTCTCTTTTGGGGCATAAGGCCAAATACTTGGTGCAGTAACATTCTGGTGAATTTCAGAGCTGCCCCTTCTTTATATCAGAAGGGAATCTGACTCCCTGTTTCTGTACAAATCTAATTGTGCCTTAGTTAAGAAAAAGCTTCACATTGGTAAAGTTAGAGTTTGTTTTAATTAAAGTTGTCTTCTACATATTAGCAGCTAACAAAATAGATCTGATGCTTTCTAGTAGCATTAAAACTGAAACTGAAAATCCCACAGGCCAGTTTCCTTTGATTGTGCAGTTTGTGAGGCCAAAAAGAGATTAATTACTGAACCAAGTAGAAAAGAGAAGGTGAGCACAGCAGTAATAATGAGATTGTTACAAAGATATCTTGGAATACCAAATTCTCAACAAATAAATTTATTCTTAAAATAGACCACAGTGGATAACTTGTTTTTACTAACTTTTTTTTCCTAACTCCTTCCTGGGGTGATTATAATCTTTACACTCTTGTGTTACAGTGTGTTGCAAATACAAAAGACTGCAGATTCACTGTGCAGTTCAAGATATCTGGAACTAGAGTTGGCTGAGGTTGAAACTTAACAATTTTTATGTCCATTCAACAATTTGTTGAAAACAATAAAAGCAAGGGTAGTGTCCTGTTCAGTCTGAACTTTGCATTCCAGCCAGATAAGAATGCATGTTGCAAGTATGCTGTATGAAACCATCTTACTTATTAATGGCAATAGATAAAAGAACCAGTACAGTTCATTCTAGAAAAACTGTAATCAGTAACTGAAGCTGAACTACTGTAGCAAGTATTTTCTCATTCCATTGAAATTTACCAAAAATTTGGCAAGGTTCTCATCCAGAGCCAGTAGTGCTAGCTATTCAGGATGTGGGAGATGAGGTCTTTTTGTGCTAGGGTTTTGTGCTCAGACTTTTCTGCTGATGTTAATCATCTCCCTAAAATTAATTCAAGTATGTAACTGAAAATAAATATTTAATTGAAGACTCTCACACACTAATAATCCTGGTCAGTCCATCTGTCTGTCCAAAGAGGTAAACATAAAGAGAAATAAGTGCAGGAAGAGTAATGGAGTAAGAGACATTTCTAAGTATCTCTTACCCTGCCTGTGATTTAGTCTGTCCTTTAAGGATGCCCTTGACAAAGCTAGGAGCTGGAGTACTCAACCACCTGTCTTTATTAACATCAGTGCTTCTTGTCATAAAGGTTATTCTCTTGAAGAATAAATAGGTTGAAGAGTATTCTAGGGATGTACTAATCTTTCTTCATCATAGGAATCTCCCTAGCTAATTGGTTTAAAGCTTTTATTGAGGCGAAGTCTCATGCACTGTAAAATTTGCATTTTGTATGATTTGCAAAGAATCTGCCAGAGTGAATGATTTCTTTACCAGCACAGTAGCCTTCCTAAGGAAGAGGACCTATTTCTTGGGCTAGTATAATTCATGTGATCTAGTTGTAAGAACACTGGGCAGGAATTTGAATGAAGTGATTTCTTTACTGGTTTAGGGTATGGACAAGCCAGCTGTGCTCTGTAGTGGTTTTTGATAATTCTTAGCATTTGTATCAGTGTCTTACCTATGGACTGTATTTGAAGGTCACTGCTGTGTTAACCCAGAGCTAAAAGATAGCCTCAGACTTTTTGAGCTGTTTGAGCTATCAAAAGTAGTTAGGAGTTTTGATACCGTGGTAATAAATCTCATGGAAAATAACAGTCCATGATTTAGAATGGGCCAGTGAAGGTTGTTGTTAATATTGTGTAAGGTTAGCAAGATCTGAAAGTCTCTACATTTGCTACATTTGCAGATGAAAGCAATGATTAGAAACTTTGCTTTATGCTGACATACTTTTGACTAGACCATTTGCCAATAAATATTGCCCATCAAAGTCCAGAAATTAAATGAACGGTCTCTGGTTTTCGCCTTGATCTTCTAAATTCTTTCTTAGAAATCACTAAGGAAACTTGCTTCAAAACATAATTAACTTCAAAAACTAATTAACCTTACTTCAAAATCCTGTCTAGATGTTGACTCTTTACTTTGGCCCAAGTACTCCTGAGAGTAGAGAATTTCCCTTAGTAACAGTAGTGGGGCCTTATGGTGGGACTTGGTGAGATGAGTGAGTACTCTAGTCTGGGCAGGTTTTGGAGAGACTTTGCTGCATCATTCAGAGTTAATAGATGGGACATGGCAGTTTTTCCAGGTGGGATTGTCTGTCTGGGGAGTGTGGGATGGAGAGGTAGTTGTTGGCAGCTGTTGACAGTAAGCAGGACTTGGATAATATAAACAGTTAGGTCATGCTGATCATTGAGCACACACAGCAGAGGAAAACAAAACTTGAGCTTGTTTTGTATCCAGTATGCTGTACTGGGCAGTTTTTTCTTAATATGAGAATGGAAAGTATGCAATTGCTAATAAGCCTCACCCCTCACAGCATTCTCTGGAGGTCTGTAATGGTTTAGAAGAGTGATGCTCAGGTAGTATTTCTGCATGGGATACATGTTAGTAGTTTTATGGCTTCAAGTTGATTTATCCCAGCGGTATAATAGCCACGTCATTAGTTTTAAAGGAAATCGGGCTTTAAAGCACAACAGATCTCATCCCATAGTTTCATAAGTTTCACAAGCAATGCTAAAATGAATAAAGAAAAATCGAAAAGAATTCTCAAAATTCAGGGATGCACAGTAATGTTTATAGGTAATTACATAATAAAATTAATTTTCATGCAAGTACGAAAGTCGGTGTAGTTGTATAATCTTTCTTAGCATAAACACAGGCAGACATCTGCCCTTTAAGTCTTTGAAAATGTGACTTCACTAAATTTCGACATTTTTAGTACTCCATGTGGAATGCCTGACTTGAAATACATTTGAAAATTGCGACTTGCATTTATTGTTTGGATTCCAATGCCAGAGAGTGTTCTGAGAGTGCTAGGATTGGATTTCTGAAGATGTACAGTTACTTAATCTCTGCTGTTAGAGTTAGGAATCAGTAGAACTGTAGTCAAAGTATCTTACATTACTTTTTTTTTGAGCTGCAAGTTCACAGAATATTTAAAAAACAAAATATATTCAAAAATGTGCTTAGTTACTGAAGTGTGACAGTATTATCAGAAATAAACACGTGCACTTTCTATATATTAAAGGGCCACATCAAACAGACTGCCTGTCCTTCAGGAGCTAATATGTGAGAATAAAACGTTGACAACAGTGGATTCTCAGCTTGAACTGAGAATCTATGTTTGAGGTTCTGGTTTTGACCCAGGCATTTGAACCTCAAGCACTTGAACTGTGTTTAAGATTCTGGTTTTGCTTTGTTTGTTGTTAGTTTTCTAAGCAGCCTTAGGAGCCTACATGGCCTGAAAACATGACTGTTAGGCCTGCCTGGTACCTTCTAGTAGCTTTTGTCTTTCAGCTTGCATCTTTTGGTTTAATGGTGGCAAGTTCTTCCCCTTAATTAAAGTTCCCCTTAATATGCTGCAAAGTTAGAGAAAACAGACAGTTTGTAGGAGGAGTGGTATCATCTTGTGCTAACGATTGCCTTGTAAAAACCAGCGTGGACTGGAAGACAATAAGGAGGGGACAGGAGGTTTACAAGTGTTGGAATAAACTGTAAATACAATCTTTTTTCAGAGAACCACAAAAATATACTTGTGTGCAGTCTGCCCAGTGCAAATAAGATCTCTTACCACAGCCTGTATTGAGCAGAGTTGTGGAGGTTAATGTTTAATAGGTTCTTAGCTAGAGTTGCTCGCTGTTTTCTCAGTATACGGATCTCCTGTTCCCTTGGAAGCATTATTTTTTGTAAACTGAATGCATTTTTATACTAAAACATATCAATCTACGTATGCTGTTACAGAATCTATGGCAAGCAGTTAATAGTGTGCTATCAAAGGGTTTTCTGCTTTTCATTTACACACTTCTGTTTTCATTTTTCATCTCCATTCAACATAATAAAAGAAGGTATTGTACTGCGTGATTTCTGCAATCACTGACTGTTGCATGCTCCTGTTAATAGTATTCAGTCAGCAGCAAGCCTTGTCCTACGCAAATTGCAGGAATGTTAATTTCTCACTTGCTAGCAAGTTGCGGAAGAATCTGATTGAACACACCTACATGACTCACTTGAGTCATTTGACTGCAATGACTTGTACTTAAAATTGGAGGTATACCTATAATGAAGGTACAGTTCCATGGAAATGGGAGATGGAAAAGACCTATGAGATCACCTTGAAGATCCTTGTAGAGTACAGAATGTATCTTCTGATTCTTTTTGTAGTTCAGAGGTGAATGCTCCAAGAACAGGAAGTTTATAACCCTTTTTTGCTGTATTGTTGCATGGTCTAGTGGAATTTCTAGTGGAGTCTCAGCTTATCTGTATTACCCAGTGTTGATTCAGAGGGCCATAAAAAAACATACTAGTTGAGCTTGGGCGCGTGTAGTGCCACTTTACTGGTATGCTTGAAAATGCTGCTGCTCCCCCTTTCTTCAAAATCCCTGTGGCCTGAACCTGCTTTTTGTACAGAGTTCATAAACAGAATTCTTTAATGCTGAGAAGGAAAAGCAATTGCAGGGTGGGTAGCTAGAGTGAACCTTGCAGTTGTCATTTCACTTCTTCAGGTTCCTTTGTTAATGAGTTGGCCATATGGTATTGCAAAGCAGGAGAAATACAGAGGTAAAGCTAATTTATTTTCCTTTAAGGGTCTGTCTGCATTTTATGGGACATAGTACAGTTCAGGCCAGTGCCAACAGTGTCTTTTAGGCAGCGAATTCTTTCATTGCTGTGTAATCATTGTCATGCTGTGAACAGAAGTACCATACATGGAGAAAGCCAGGTTTTTCAGAAGCTTGTTTGAGACTTCCCAACATACTTACATGGACTTCACTGGAGCAGCTCTGAATTTTGACACAGCTTCATGCTTTTCTAACACAGCAATCCTTTGGCAAACACTTACTTGTTTACACCTCAAACAGTTAGCCAACAGGAAGAATGGAGGAATGTGATGGGTGCTGTACTGACTTGACTTACCTGTGTTCCATGGCTTTTGATGGTCTGATTACATTTGCACTTTAATAGCACAGCTGATGTTTACAGACCATTTGCTTTACGATTCCTTCACTGGAGGTGGCGTATTTATTTTAAGACTGTATTGAAATACCAAATGATGGCCATTGTAACTGCAGTAGCCTACCATAATTTTTATTGCTCTTGCTATTGTTCTGGATAGGCAACTGCATACAGACATGAGCAGAAAGTCTGCCCTGTGGGAAACTGAAAACAAATCATCACCATAGTCAGCTTTCTAAGTGCATTGCTACATCTGTACTCTGATTGTGATCACTTGGCCATATTTGTGCTTCTTACTCTTGATATATCTATTGTTCAAGCTGGGAGAGCCCAAAGAAACCAAGTGAATGAAAGGCAGAAATTATTCTTCGAGGAGCAGTGTCTGTGTAGCCAGGTGAGAACTCTTTTAAGATTTGGAGACAAATACTTACGTTATCTTTGCTGTCTGTGTGGATGCTCTGACTCTACATTCAGGATAGTGACTGAGGATTGATTTTTATATTTCTTAAGAGGCCGTAGGCTTTGCTGCTGCACAGAGGTACTCTGACTCTAGATATATCCACATAAGGAGTTGGCACAGACCAACTCTTCAGCAGTAATCACTTGACCTGTAGTGCTGACCCCATTTAAGCATGTCCAAAAGATGATTAAGCTGATTCTTGACCCTCATGGTATCCACTTGCCTTTGTCAAAGCCTGTGACAGAATTGGTAGTGCAAGGTACAGAATTGTTAGTACAAGGTGTCTGCTTTTGAAAGCAACCTCACTACCAGAGTTTCACTTGGTAATCTGAGATATCAGGATGCCTGATACTTCATCAGCATCTATACTGTTCTTGATACAGCTTAAAAATATTGAAGCTGAAGGATTGCCGTAGGGAACAAAGGCCATAAGAAATACTCAGGTACTTGCTGTGGCCCAGCAATGGTAGATCCGTCTTTCCAGTCTCCATATGTGGAACAGAAATGCACAGGAAAAGAGGGTAAATGCCATTTACAGTCCACTGTCTGGTTTTATCTATGAGGGGTTTTTTCCCTGCTTTATAGTTGATGGTGATATTCACACATGCATAGACTCAATCCCAGAGCATAAGAGAAAACACAGCCAGCCTGATGTGTTAGCGCATTGCCTGGGACTGCGGGCACAGCAGTAGAAAAAGGGGATTTTGAGGTCCTTAGAGTTCAAAAATGAATTTATGAGTGACTTTGCAAGCGTATGTGGAACCAATCTTATATGTGGGGCAGACTGAGGTTGCCAGCAGTTTTATGCCGAAGCAATTACATAAATTTAAAACAGAAAAAAAAAAATAGCAAAGGCTAGAGTCTTTCTCAGTGCATACAGACCATCTGTGACACAAAGACAGTATGTGCCAAACTGTTAACTGATGGAAATCTCTAGGAAGGAGTGCAAGGGAGGGTTATTTTATATAGTCCCAGAAAACATATGCAGAAGGAGTTTGGAATTACCTCAAGAAGAAAGATGTATTTTTTTTTTTATTATGTAATTTTCCTTGTATATTACTTTGAAACTAGACAATATATCTCCGTGTTATGAAGGCATCCATTCTTATTTTGCTTTAGAGTTTTCTTTTTTTATGTCCATCAGAGAGTCCTCAACATACCTTTCACTGAGATTCCTCACCAATAGATGCAGTTGTCAAATCAGAGGGTTAAACATTTCAGTTTAGTGAGCTGGCTGGGTGCTCAGCTACAGGCTGCTATTCTCTGCCACACCTGCAGACCCCTGACTTGAGAGGTCTACATCAATCCCACTCCTTCTCCACTTGGAGGAAGTTCACTCTGCCCCGATTCAGAATATTGCCTGTGCTAGATTTCCTTCTGCAAACAGATGCCATGCAGCAGTTGGCAATCACTGGGAGCTTGTTGTATCTTCTGGCTTAAGGCCCATACATTTTGTCACTTTTTGGCCCTCTTCCCGTGCGTGCTGCACTCTTGTAGCATTTTGACAAAGCTGCCTGTAGAACTGCATGGGTAGGAGGCTGAAAGAACTCCCTTAGGCAAACGCATCTGGCTTCTGGCAGGAAAGGGGCCTTACGGTGTTGAAGGTTCACTCCAACAATCTCCTTTTGTGTTCCATGGAGACTCTCAGGTTTGAAGATTATCTTACTGCTGGATTGATGTCTTGAATTTTAATGTTTTTAGGACAGGATAGCTTTGGTTCAAATTACATCTTTCTGGAGTACACAATATTTATGGTTAGCCTTCAGGGAGAATTTGGAATTTGTTCAGTGAATCTGCCCTAGTGGAAGCGTCTCTGGGGTTACTTTTTACTGTTCGTCCAGATCTTGCTTGAGCACCAGTGTGTTAGTTGTTGTTGGTAAAGGACTTAATCAAGTGCTTTGACATTTGGAATTGCCAGTTGCACAAAGAAGATAGGCAAATTTTGTTTGCCTTAAATATCAGTAATGTGAGTGTCGTCCCAGATCATAATAAATGGTAATTTTGCTATTGAGGTATTTTGTATGGGATTTTTTTTTCCTACATATCATGCAGCAATTCATTTACAGTAAAAGGCCTTTTTCACTGATTGAATAAGTTATATGATAGGGAATAGAGCTAATGGGGGAAAAATGGGGTCAGTACTGAAGTCTTTTGGGGAGCTTCTACTCATCATTAAGTCTAGCCTTCTTAGTTGTACATGGACAGTTCAAACAAAAATAATGACTGCTGAAATAAATAAGTATGGAAACAGGTAGCACAGATAAACATGGGGCTTCTCCCTCCTATGCCTTTCTGTATAAGGTGGTTCACTGGATAGGCTGGTTTGACTTTGTGTTAGAGAAGCAAGTCTAGGAAGAAGATGATTTTAACCAAATGCTTTCCAGTTAATGCAGCTGGAGGCTGAGGTAACAGTATGTGGTCCACAAAGTAAGTACCACTACAGTCATGTCCATTAATGCCTTAAATTCAGTGCAGGGATTTGAATAGTGTATGAGGATTCTGAGATGCCCTGTTTCTGTGGACTTGCTTAAAGATAAGGGTAGATGGAACTGATTCGTTCATGTACCTCCTTTTCATCTTACTGGTACAAAGAGCAGTGAGTAGCAAGCTCAAATACTTTCACTGAGACATGGAATCACAGAATAGTTAGGGTTGGAAAGGACCTTAAGATCATCCAGTTCCAACTCCCCTGCCATGGGCAGGGACACC
>WYDI02038999.1:0-47898 GCA_009867235.2 Psittacus erithacus | reverse complement strand
GGTGACATGGTTTAGTGGGAGGTGTCCCTGCCCATGGCAGGCGGGTTGGAACTAGATGATCTTAAGGTCCTTTCCAAACCTAAATATTATGTGAGCTTAAACCACGACAGATTCCATGATGATGCATCACTAAATCTTACTTTGTGGGAATCATAATTTGTGGCAATGTGTCCTGATGTCTTTGGTGCTACCACAAAGGAAGGCCTTTTATCTTTCATTGTCTTTGCTATTAAAATTTGTGTTTTTTATCTATAAAAGGATTTCCATACCCACAATTACACTTTTCCTTGACATCAAATATTCTTTACGTATATGACTTAGCTTAAGACCCAAAAATCACTATTGGTCATATGAATTCTTCTTTTCGCCCTGTCCTACACCTAGAATATTGCTGTTGTATTTCAAGGTCCTGACCAGGAATGGGTCCCTGTCATGCTGAATGCTGAGCAAACACAGAAAAAAAGAAGCACCTGCTTTAGAGAGAGAAGATCCACCCTCCAGGTAAGCCTTTTCTTCCAGATCTCGTGGCTGGCCATGGAGAGGTAAAGCTAGCATCACTGGGGCCACATGGATTTACTAGATGGCAATCTTATCCCTGGGAACTTCAGTGGGGAAAACCAGCCAAAGTTGCGTGTTGTTTGCCACCATCTCGTTCCAGGCTAAGATCACGCTCTGTTTGCAGATGGAAGGGTACCCTGACTTGTTTGCCACAAGCTGGGGGCTCTGAACAAGAGCCTGCAGGAGAGGATGGCAGCGGTCCCATGCGTATCACCTGGGTCACACATTCAGTGCTGGAAGCTGCTGGCTCACTTGGTTGGACTTGACGCAGGAAATAGGTCAAGGTTTTTCTTTTTAATTATAACAGGAGTTGTATCCACCAGCCTGACCTTCATGATCTGTCCAGCAGGTTATTGCTGGGCCCTGCCACGTGCTCTAACTGGAGTTTGTGTCACGTAGCAAAGGCAATGTAGGAACAGTTCATTCACTGTAGTTTTACACTTTCTATTATTACTAAATGAACTAAAAGAAACCGCAAACCTGAAACCCTTAACTAAAAGTATTTATACTTCAAATAACAAATGCATTAATAAAAGGTAAATAGTTAATAATAAATAAAGTGGGGGATTTTTAATAAATAAAGTGAATTTCAGAAGGTGTTAGAACTGGTACAATTTCTATGGAGTGCAGCAGTACTAAGAAGCATAGAGTGACAACTGTAAATATCTCTTTTTCTGAGTTGTTCAAAGAAAACATGCCTACCACACCATACAAAAAAGTCAGTGTTTTACAATAGGCAACAAGTCATGCAGAGGTTATGAATAAAATTGTATGCTGCTACCAGCTCATGAGGATTGTCCTTATATATAAACCCAGCCACAGCTCTTGCAGGGATTCGAGTTCCAGCTGATTATATCAGACATTCCTGTCTGAAAGTCAGGCTCTTCAGGGGTGCTTGTTTAATAAACAGCTACTCTAAACGGTCGTTAACAAGTCTGATGAGGCACCAACCATCCACTTCATGGCTTCATTCAGGTTTGGGAAAGGTGGAGTAGCTCCAGAATTCCATCAGCCTGAAGGCACTTTTGTTGGCAATCACAAAAAGCTCAGTCTTTCCTATTTAATTGCTTGCATCATGGCGGGGAAAAAATGTTACCAAGATTCGGTTATAGGAGCCCTGGCTATCCTTATGCAGGCCCCACCAAGCGCTAACAACCCATTTGTTCTCTAATCCTACACCATCTTTAATAATAAAATTCTGGTAAATAAAACTTCTGCCTTCATTTGTGCTTTTGTTTCAGATATTGATAAAACTGTTGCAAACATTAACACTGTTAGGTTAATAGAACCATAGAATGGTTTGGGTTGAAGGGACCTTAAAGCTCATCCAGTTCCAGCCCTGTGCCATGGGCAGGGGCACCTTCCACTAGCCCAGGTTGCTCCAAGCCCCAGTCAACCTGGCCTTGAACACTTCCGCTCCAGCAATTGAGAGGACTGGCCCAGAGCTTCTTCTGTCACCCTGCAGCCTTGAGCATTTTTTTCTGGGGAAAAAAAAAAAAACCATAAAAATTTAAATAGTATCTTAGCATTTATTTCATATAATTTATGTGTTCTATACATTTATCGTATGTTAGAAACCAACAAAAACCCCAAACAGTCAAACAGGAAAGAGCCCAGCACAATTGGGCGTTTATTTTACTCGGAATCCCGTCCTGTCTCTTGCAAAACTAGAGCTGTTCTGAGCACCGAAGCGCTCCTCTCGCCTCCTCGCAGGGAAATCGCACAAGTGGAGCCGAGGCACTTTAAGAAACGTTGTTTTTCAGGGTGCCCTTTCCCCAGGGCAATGGCTTTGTTTAAGTGGTCTAGATTTCCAGTCTTTTCCCCTCCCTCTGGAGCTGCCGTGCTGGCTCCGGCGGTGGATGCTGGAGAACTTTGTTTAAAGACTAACTGCAGAGGAAAGAGCATCGTGGAATTCAGGAGGAAAAAAGGTAATGCAGAAAAGAAAAAGCATCTGCTTCCTTTGGACTGTTAATTTAGCTCTCTTTTATTTAGTTGGTTAGGCTGGAGTTATGCCCCAAGTGAAACATCTCTAGGGAACTTCTGGGTGTCTCAGTCTATAACTTCTTAGCCAGGTTCAATGGATATGACCATTGTTTGGCTGAAGCCTGTGCGAAATGTGGGTTTGTACCAAGATGGGCAACTCGAACTAACTATTGCACTATTAAATTCTATCGGGATGAGAGGTACCCGCAACTTTTACTTTCATGTATGTGATTAAATTAATAATGCATCAGCCCCATCTCGCCTGTTTAGCTACACAGAGGTTAAAAGTTGTGTTTTATTTCACAAAGTTTTTCTATTAAAATGTACTTAAACTGTGAGGTTTCCAAATTATCTTGAGAAACCCAGGTTACACTCCCGTAGATCCCATTTATTTTATTTATGAATATATCTGTTGTAGAACTGGGCTGTAAATTGTTGTGTTGCTTTATGCTCGTTGAGCACAGGCTTCATTTCATTGGAGATGTGATATTTAAGTAGCTGATTAAGTTCGAGTCTTTCAGGACGGAAGGTGCTTTATGGCCACAGCCACCTATACTCTGCCTTACAACAAAGTTAAATGCTGCATGAAAGTCATCATAAATCTTGGTCTCTGCATTTTGCAGAGGCAAGTTTAATAGTTCTGACAATTAAAGTGTTTAATTAGAAAAGACAAGAACAGATAGCACCATGTGTTACGTATGGTTTGGGATTTTTCATTACTTCCAATGTATTCCTTTGGTTTAAGTTTTGCAACATTGATGATTTGCATGATGTGTTGGGTGCAGAGCTTATTTACACAGGGATGTTTTAAAAGTGTTTAGTAGAGAAAAATCATTGGTGTTGGCACTAACAGTGCTTTTGGAAAGATGCTGAATCAGGGACGAGTTTGCCTTTATGTTCCCTATCATCCTTACGCAAGCAATTGCTGCTCCTGCCCAAGTACCCTCCTATCTTTAGCACGTGGTGCTGAGACAACCAATAAAGTCCTCTAATTCATCAGCATGAAAAGAGTTAAGGCAATGAAGTATCTTGGAGGTTATCATTAGGTTTCAGGGTGAACACTTTGCAAGGTTCAGCTGTGGGATGTTTCTCACTTCTTGTGCAGAAGGTCTGGCCTGTAAGGAGAATGGCAAAGCTTTCCTGTCCTCTGTAAAAGCCACAAACCCCACATATCCCTTTTGATGGCCTGTTGTCCACCAACCTGCAATGAGGTTGTGTGAAATCCTGCCCGGAGCCAACTGCTAGCAGTGCTTACTCACTTTATTTTTAGATGTATCTTTAGGTGCTTAGTGAATAAATCTTACTTAAAAATACTTTAGCAAATTAAAATGTTGTCATTTTGTGAGCCTGTTATCCTGCTCTGTCACTTTTCAAATGAATTATTACATAAACAGAGGAGGCCTGAGAAGGACAAAGACTCACACTATATAAAGTAAATAACTTCCCTTTTTAATCTTGGTAAAAGGAAATCTGCACCTGCTTTCCTACCTCTGATGTCACTTTTGTAATTCTAAATCAAAGGTTTTGCCAAAACTCAGTGAGAAATTGAAAGTTTCGGGACAATCCAGCGCATCCATTTTTAACTCACAGCTTTTGCATTTCCAACTAATTGTTTTGACTGAAATTAATGGAGGTGGTACAAATTTTAATATACCAGAACTACAGACATCTGTTGGATTCTCTCCTAATGTGATGTTGCAGTAATTTATTCAGTATTTCATCTCTTTATTTAGAAAGGTAACAAGGGAAGAACTAATTCCGGCAGCTGGAGGGGATGGCTAAGTGATCTGAATTCCAGGGATATTCCTTGCAGTTCCTGCAGGCCAGTTCCGTTGATTGTGAAGAGAGAT
This sequence comes from Psittacus erithacus, assembly GCA_009867235.2. NCBI lineage: Eukaryota > Metazoa > Chordata > Aves > Psittaciformes > Psittacidae > Psittacus > Psittacus erithacus. The sequence continues at coordinate 43,507 of WYDI02038999.1, read as the reverse complement.
GTATGCAAGTTAAGAACAAATGGGATGTATATTTGAAGTACATAGTTTTGCTGTACACATGCAACCAAAACCTACTAAAAAGCCAAAAACAAAGACACCTCCCCCCCCTCCAAAAAAAAAAGGCATCAGTCAATATACTCTTTTAAGGGTTTCTCACCTGTTCTCATCTGAAGCACAGATGCAACAGTAATAGAGAGACCAGAAGTACAGTCTTTGTCTTCAAAGATATTAGATAAAGGATGGTATGTAGTTTCATTTGTGTTCTCTATAATGACCAGGGATAATAAAAATTACATCATCTTGCATTTTTGTCTAACTCAGCTGCTATGAAATAAAGCTGCAAATATGAGAAGGGGTATAACATTTAACCTTTTAATGTCCAGCTAAATTAAGGTCAGTTCTCCAGTACCCTCAGCTTTGCTAGCAATTCCATTTGCAAACCATAAGAGGAGGCATGAAAGATACACACCAAAGCCTGTCCGCACAGAACTGGAAATGGGTGGTACCACTGGGCATTTTTATTTGATACACTCCTGAGCCTAGCTAGAAATGCCCTGAAAATGACTGCAGCCTTTCTTTGTGCCTCACTGTGCTATTGCTCCGTGGCATAGTGGGAAGAGGCTTACCACCAGCATCTTCACTTCCATTAGCAGAAAGTGTCACACTTAGGTTGTGAACTCTGCAGCTGCAGAAAGGCAACTCCGTATTTAGCTTCAGCAAGCCATAGGGAATCTCATGTGGAAACCGGATTCATTCATAATTAGACTCTCCAAGGCCTTGTTTCTTGGGATGTGTTTGATGTTAAAATAATGCAGAAAGGCTGTAGACATGATCATGTCATATAAAAAATTATTCCCCAGTATCTCCACTAATAAAATCACTGAGTTCAGTTCACTGCTTTAGGCACAGCTGATAAATGAATCAATGCCTTTTGCTGAAATGTATTTTATTTTGATATGTTTCATGAAAAATAGTAATTTATTAAAGGAGGAAAAAAATACCTCAAACCCTCATAGAGCAATAGTGGCAGTTTTTCTTCAGAAACATTTTGGGATCTTGAAATTATATTGAGAAATAGGTCTTTTCTGGAGCAAAGTGAATAACCAAATGGTTACAATATCCAGTTTAGATCTTGTGTTCAAGCAGTTATCCTACCTTTCATTGTCACTCATCATAAAATACCAAAAAAGCTCTGATGGGCTTCTTTATTTATTAAGCATTTGTTAAAATGAAGCAACTTGGCATTTCAGGAAGTCTGTCTAAAAGTAAGGTGAGCAGCCTGTGTTTGCATTAGTGGATCAAATGAAGTTGAGTAACAGAGGAGAGGTAATAAGCTAATGTAAAGATATTGGAAGCAATTGCTTCTCTAACTACTGTGTTGAGTGCTTAACCTTTTTTTTGACACATAAAATTGTCATGTCGAACCGTTTCATTGTAATACAGCTGAGAAGTGCAATCTTGGAAAGAGAAATATATCCAGAAAATAGGAATTGCCCCTTAGTGGTTGGGGTTTTTATTTTTTGGGTGGGGTGTTTTGTTTTGTTGATAAAATTGCTTAAACTGATGCTCAGCAAAAAGAAAAAGATCTTTCAAACAGTGTTTCTGCCAAGTAGAAAACATCACTGTGCTGCTGCTTTGGTGGTAGAGGCAAAATTTGCCTCTAAAAAAATTTACATTTTCGAAACAAAAATCAAGTTTCCATTTTTGTAACTAATGCCATTTTTTTTATTCTGTTGAAAATCCATAGTCAGAATGAAGCAATAAAGACAGCAGGAGGTCCAGCCAGGAGGAGATAATGGAAATTTTAACTGAAAGAAAACTTCCCACCTGCGATTCAAGAAATAAAAATACATGGGGTGACTTGTTTGATCTCATGCAATTTCGGAGAACTGAATGTCTTGATAGATTAAAAAAAAATAAAATCTATCGTTACTCTAATACCTGAACAAGAGCGGACAGATTAATTCCCTTACCCCAGCAAAGCTGCTTGGAAATGTTCTTCACGGTAGCAAGTCTTTAACAAAGCAGAGAAAGAAAATATTTCTCGACAGTCCTAGCCTTAACTGAAATAGCTGTGACAAGGAGGCTTGCTTTTCTTTCTCATGCCAGAATAGTAAGAGCACGGACCGGCCTGATAACTGATTGAATTACAGTAGAACGGGTGCTGGGAAACTTCGGTTTAATTCCGGTGTGAACCACTAGATCAGCGCTTTACTGCTGTCAGCTGGCTCTAAGTTTTCAGAAAACAACACATATTAATGATAATTACACAACATGTTTAATTACTAATACTTCAATAGTTCAGCGTGAGGAGAAGGAATGAGAAGTAACTTTTCCTATTTTCCTAAAAATACCCCAAGAATCAGTCCTCAGAAATGTCTGTGGTGAATGTAACTGAGCCTCTGAAATGCTGACCTCTGACATAACCTAGAAAAATTACATCAGTGTGGGTCACTGAGCAGATATTTTACACGTCCTTTGTTCCTCTCAACTTGCAGTGATGCATTAGAACAGTTCTGCCGAAGAAAGTGTTAGTTTCCCTATGTGTAAAAGATTTATTGTTGCAGAATTGTTAAAGAAATTTCCAGGAAAAATATTTCATTGACGTGGATGATTATTTTTGTGACTCTCATAATTTCTTTTTGTAATATCGGATAATACCCTTATTTATGATAGCTTCAACAGCTGCAGAAGAGTTAGGGTGGAATCTTTGTGAAAGTATAGCCGATTGCAATATTCCTAGTGACTTCAGTGGTGATAATATTTCATCCCTGAAGTATTAGACTTGTTATTTATCTCTAGGCTTTGCAAGCCTTCCAAAGAGCTATATCCAATTGCATGTTCCAGTGTTATATACAACTGCAAGCTCCAGTCCAACGTCCCAGTGAAACAACTTTCACGTTTAGAAGTTAAGCACTTGAGTAATTTCAAGTGCTTTGCTACAAGTTGTTTCATTTATAATCCTGTACATCATGGGATCACAATATAGCATCAAAACCCTGAAATGCAATTACTATTGGAGCTGAATGTGGCAGCAAATATAATACAGCTAATGCCATGCAATATTTTTCAACAGGGAGACTACAGTGGACATCTGGAAGGGGAAAACATTCACCTGGACTTTACTATAGCAATTTATTTTATTTTCTTTTTCCTTAGCTCCTGCTGGCTTTTACTCAGACAAGTATCTGTTAAATTGTTGAAGCTGATGGGAGCAGACTAGCTAAGAGTAAAATTCAAGTTAGGACTTCAGTTTTGTCCACAAGATATTTGTACTAACATAAGATTTGCTTAGATTTTCCAAATGTTCCTTGCCCATGTACAACAATATGCTCTAGTAGCTGACCAGATGTACTTGTAATAAAATTCAGCATTAATTCTATTTTTTGGTGAAAATTGGTATGCTGGAATTTTGCATGTCATTTAATAGACATGACCTTTCATGTAGTTCTTCTGCAGACTGATGTTTGCTGACATTTTAACAGATCTAAGGAATATTTCATTGCCACCAGCATCGCCTCATCTAAACTCCCTTTTCCTATATTTCTCTCTCACACATATGTGAGTGCCCTCGCAGCATCTCACCCTCCCAGGTTTAGCGTGTGTCCTTTGCATCTGGAGAGCACAATGCTTATTCCTCATAAATGTAGATCCCTTTCCAGCTGCTGTTTTTTTTCTTGGTGCATAGAAACTTCCTCCTCCTTAGAAAATTCTTTTAGTGTTTTTGGTTTTATATGATCTTTGAGGAACGCATGAAGTCTTTGGTATTTGTTTTGTAGCTGCCATTCAAGCAAGCCATAGGAAATTTTCTTGAAGGCTGTGCCTGCATCCTCTGCTGACGTGAGAGAATCTGAGTGAGTTGGAGGGATTTCTCAATGTAGGGACTGCTCTGGTGGTATAGGATTGAGGTAGAGCAACTCCTACAGCAGCCTTCTGGCAATGAGGGAGGAAAAGCACAGGAAGAAAGAGGATAGGGAAGTTTATTCATTGTTAGGAGTTTTTGTTCACTGCTGCCAGTTTCTGAATCCCTTGGAGAGCTTTAGGCAGTATAGGGGTAAAGCAGCTTTACATAGGCTCTCATTGGATCAGTCAAAAAGTCTGCATCCTTGATCCTGAGCTGTATGGACTTCCTCTTGACTCTATTTATCCTTAGATATACTGTCAGGTAATTTTTTTGTAACATACTAGTAGTATCTTCTCTAATTTAAAGACCCATTTGAGAATGCTAGTTAGCCTTTTAATCTATGAGAGACAATGCCAATATTAAGTGTTAACTAAAGATCTGTAAACTGTAGCGCTCACCATGATAAATATTTCTTGTCTAACTGGAATCTCAATAAGACAGAATTTTGTTTAAAAGATGTTGGGTTTTATAGGTTCAGTAAATAAGAAATAATCCAGTAATTAGAAATTTCTTGCAACACTTCAAGATAAGAAATGACATTGAATCTGAAAGCTTCATAATATTTAAATATATTTCATGACAGAACACTGGCAGCATTTAAAAGCTCTTCAGGGCTTTGAATTTCTGATTGGTTTGACAGTTTGACAGTGATTTGTAAACCGAAGGTGTTGGCACAGCTTGCTCTTCTGTCGGAGCAGGTATCAAGGTTCAGACTCCAGGTTAGTCACAACCTGAACACAGAGGTGAAAAACTGCTCTCTGCTGAATGTTTTCACTGTGGAAGAAACAAGCTTCTTGTCCTGAAAATAGTAATGCCTGATTCAAAATTGATTCAAACCAATAGAAAGACTTCTATTGATTTTGATGGCCTTTGAATCTATCACTCTTCTTCACATATATCCCATTTTATGGCATACTGGGTGTGTTTGGGGTTTATCAGAGGATAGGCAAGAGCTAAAACCCCGAGCAAGTCTACATCCAAAGGAGGTTGCACCAACTTTAGAGAGAACCAAGGCTTTACAAGATGAAGCACATAGATAGAGATTTATAATGTGGGATCATATAAATTGAGATGAACATCAAATTTGAGTATCCTTTTTTTCTCTTAACCTTTTCTCTGAACATGAATCCATGCTTTCTGTTCATGCCAAAATCTGAAAGCAATCTATTTTGATTCTACTGGAATTTCCCTGTAATATACCCAAAACACAATTCTGGCTGTAACAGAACAACTTAAGATTACATATTTATAATTTTAGATAAAAGAATTCAATTTTCAAAGATGGTCTGTTTCATGATCTTCTGTTGGGATCTCAGCACCCATAGAAATAAGTGGGACATCTGAGCATGAAGTACCACACCTGCAAAATTTGTTAGCCATGGAAACTTACCATTGTTTCCATTGCAGTGTTGCATTTTACACATTAAACTGAACCCATTATTAAGCCATGAATTTTCATGGCATACAAACTTTGCAGGTGTGATGTAAAATGCTCAATTGCGCTGATTAATTATTCGCATGATTTTTAGCATCTTTGTAGGAGACTTGGGAACTGCATGTGTGGGCAGTAAAAGCCCTGCCTAGCCCTTACCCAGGAAAAAGGCTCCAAGGTGCGAACATTTAATATTATAATGATGGGTATTTTTTATAGTGTTCTATTTTTAGCTAAACTCTGGAAATATTGGAAAAGCGATCAATGCTCTGCAGGATGTCAAGAAATCCTTTCTAAGGGGAAGAATGGTGAAGCACTGGAATTAATAGACATTAAGAGCCACTCCATAGCCTAAGCCGTCTGCTTGTCTCCTACCTTGTTGAGAAGTGGTAGAACTGTTCTCAGCAGCTTTAGACACCCTCTTCCTCTCTGCACTTTCCTTCTGAAATGCTTTCACAGATTCTCCCTTATCAGGGGCTGTCCTTACCCTGAGAGCTCCTCAGCAATGGAAAGTGCTCACTCATGGAAGGTGCTCCCCAGATATAAGTACCTCTGTGCTAGCAGTTTTCAAAAAGATGAATACAGACCTAAGATTGTCACATGACCAATAGAATATCCTGAGAAAAACATGGAAAAAATGATGAAAATTGCTCTTTGATGTCTCTCCCAGCCTCATTCATCTCTGATTCTGTGTCATATCTGTATCACTGGCATAGATGCCCCACTTCAGCATGAAGATCATCTGACTCAGATGCTGACTCTTGTGTTTCTGTGGATGCCCAAGTCTCAGTAACTTCATATAGAACTTGGTAATTTCTTTTCCCCCTCTTTATTTGTTAAGATAATAAAGTCTAAATATCATTTGCTCTATTTTGGCAGCCTGGGAAACTGATACAGAGAAAAGAACTATACCTGTTCTCTCAGCACTTCTGTCAGTCACATCCAATTTGATGTAATTTACCCATGAACTTAGTCACTGGTGCAAGTAAAAATAGAACCAGTGTCCTAAATCTCAGCCCTAGCCCCTGTCCCTAATGCATTCAGACTCCAGTAACAGTAATTTTTTCTAAATGCTGCTCACTGTTTAAGGACATAGCAAAGTCTCAGTTGCAGCCCTGAAAATCACTGATTTTATGGTAAGTAAAATGGAGAAGGTCGTTTGAAATCTACCATATGTAAAATGCTTTATGTTTTGCATGCTCCTTTCTGCTGCCTGACACATTACATAGTTTTACATTAGGCTAATGCAGAACAATATTAATGAGGGAACCAAGGTGTAATGTTCTTGCAATAGTGCTGACAGAAATGAGTCCCAGTTTTAACCAGGGATTGCTTGCTTTAGCATTATCTCTATTGCCGTTAAACATTTTCTGGGCAAATATCATTTGTAATTAATTGAATGGAAAAGAAGATGTTCAGAAAATGTATCTTTAGAGTTGTTGAAGTATGACTTTTTAATCAAACGGAGTGATTGTAAACATAAATTAGTTCTTGTTCTTCCTGCTGACTTGAAAATGGATAAATGTGTACACTTTTAGGTTAAAATCTTTTTCTCATGAGTTTGCAGTTTCAAAATTTGTAGATGCTTTGCTGGTATAGTAGAGCCATTATGTAATAATTATTACTTGAATGTTACTTGAAGCACAGACTTTGCACATACACTGACTTTCTTTACTTTTTTTTTCAGTTTTCACTATATTCCATTATTATCCAGCTTCCAGGTATGTTGTCTTATGGCAAAATTCTGCTTGTGCTTCTTTTCAGTTCATCTTGGACAACAACATTTCAGGGTATCCTTAACAATTTCTAATACATTTTCTTCATAAGGAGTGACCTTTGGTTTTAGGGCAACAGTGAGCAAAAATACAAAGTGTATAATTTCTCTGTATGAGTTTTTATTGTATCTGGATAAAGCTTTGGAGTTTTGTAGTTCTTCAGCTTCTCTGAGGTTCTCTTTGAGAGAGAAAGAGAACATGATGTCGATATTCCCTAAGTATCCAGTAATCTAATCAGGTATTAGCTGTAAAAATGAATGATCCCATTTCATATCACTGATTCGAGTTTGGTCTGAAGCTTAATGGGAGCAGAGGGAAATCAGTAGAAATGCCTGCACAGGGGAAACAGCATCCCAGTCATATTCAAAGATTTTATACTGAAGTGCAATTCTTTTTATTTGCATAGTAGTAGCTATATAAAAGGGAGTTGGAAGATCTGAAATATGTCACTGTTGCATTAATCTAACATTACAAAACCTCCTTAAAGGTGTTTAAACCCTTTCAGCTTGCAATGTGTAGAAGCAATGTGCAAAACACTACTGGATAAAAATAATAGGAAAACTGATTTTTTTTGTTCGGGCAGTTTCAGGTATTTCCTCTGATGTTCTCTGCTGCTGTGGCCTGAGTATGACTCTGCATATGGTAGCACAGTAAAAAGTTAGTTCAAAGGGATCAACAACAGAATATGATTTCATAGAAAAGAATTTTGCTGAAGGTTCAGAAGTCATTCATTGCGCATATTGATGATGATGTCTATCTGAGCTTAAGGGCTTCTTTAAGCATGTAGTTAAGCAATAATTGTTGTTTCCAAAGAAAAAAAGATTGTAAAAATGTAGATGAACAAAGGAAAATGACTTTGAAGAATTGAGAGGGCAGTTTTTTAGTTTGGGGTTTTTGGGTTTTTGAGGTTTGTTTTTTTTTTTTTCTTAAAAAGGAAAAAGCAGATCATCCTTCCACCATTCCTAATGGAGAAGTCAAATCAGAATGAGCTGGTCAGCAGCCGTGATATGCAAAGTGCTTGCAAATGCTTAGACAGCCAGTGTTCAGTAGCTCTGCCTACTGCTGTAATCTTAATTGGTGCGCTGCTGTCGTGTGCTCTCCCCACCTGGCCATAGTTTCCGCTTTTGTGCTTAGCAAGAAAGCTCTGAGGATCAAATCGAGGATCATCTTTTTATTCCATGTCTGTATGGTGCCATCTCAGTACTCATGAGATACTCCAGATGTATTTCACTATGTTGCAGCCTTTTATTGAGTCTCTTACAAGATTTGGCCGCCTTTTCATTCTGGCTTTAAAACCAATCTTACTATTAGATCTTTTCTGGGGACAGTGTAGGAGGGATCTAAATGTGCTCCTTACTCATCATTCTGTTGCTTATGGCCTGCAAGAGATATACAATGCTTAAGCTGTGGCAGGGGTTGTGTCAAAATGTGTTCAACAAATGCCAGTAGGAGATAGTATTTCACCCTCCTTTAGGAGTTAAGCAAGAGCTGGTTCAAGTACTACAGTGCATAGTGTCCTGGCTTTAATAATTCACTTTAGGACTTTAGCTCTGCCCAGACAGTATCTTTGTGATTCAGGAGCCCAGATCTAACCCAGAAATTCAACTTCTGGAGCTGCAGCTGTGACTACACAATTTCAAAAATCTGGTAGGGACTTTGTTAATTAAATCAGAAGTAAATACTTCCAATTAAACTTGAAATTAGGTCTGTTCCCTGAGATAGTGAACTATGGGATTCACACTATAAGAAGGGGGGTGGATCTCAGGGAAGGAATGAGTATCTGGGAAAGGACAGGCCAGATGGTGCCTCTTCCAGCAGCATGATTAGCTTGAGCTGGTTTAAATTTCACCGCAGTGTAAGTGTCTCTGTTGGGCTGGAGCATGTATCAGCACAGCAACTGAGGTTTTCCTTCTGTTTAAAGTGTTAGAAAGCTGACCCAGAAAAGACTTATTTTCCTTTGGCTTGAGCAATACATTGAAAACGTCAATCTCTGCAATTCACTCCGTCCATTCAAGGGTTTGTTTGCTTGTTTTGTTTTTCTACTGTTATCTCACAATGACTAAAGATGCAGAAATTGTGGAAATGCAGAGCTTCATGAATAGGAAAGTTCAGTCCTGCCTTAGCAAGTACTTTGTCCCGAAATCCAGGAATTGGAAACCCTGACGCTGGAGAACTGATAGAGTAAAACCCACTGCTGTCCCTGGTCTTTTCTTTCAGTCTCCCACCATGGTGTGATTTTCCCCTGTAAAGTCATTTTGACACCAACTGACAAATCACAAAAGGTAAATCTCGGTCCTTTATGTCTTAAATACCTCGCACAGTTCACCTTACTGTAGTCTTTTGTGAGCAGAGGAGTGCTGTGTGGTATTTTAAACACAAATTTGCTTTCTCTTTGGCCAGTTCTCATCAAACAATGAGGGTATTAGTACAATCTTTTGGACAGCCATGAAGTGGTCAAAGACATATTATTTCTATCTTTTTTTTTTGTGGTCTGCCTGATGGGGTACACAACAAAATGATGCTGTTTACTAAAAACTGAAAACACATTATTTGGTCTTCAACGAAATCAATGTCATCTCCTGGGTCCTGTTTCTGGTAAGAGAATGCAAATGTAAGAGAAACTCATGCAGTGTTTTCCACAGATATTATTGATGGATGCAGTTTATAAACTTTTAGGTTAAATGCTAGTGTTACTCTTTGAAAAGTATGGATGTAGGTTGTCTATTTTAGGAGAGCTAACAACGTGGGTCCACAAGACAACCTGACTTATCCTCAGTTCTGCTTCTACCACCTTACTTCTACACCCAGCAGGACTCTGAGATGTGGCAGTCAGTAACAGAAAAGCTGTAGTTTTACCTTTCCAAAAGCAACAACTCTTTCTTTGTTAATTAATGTGCTTAAATGCCTGGGTAAATGCTGCTACTTGACCCTGCAGTACAGGAAGGCTAAAATCCTATTAACTCTAATAAGAGCTGCAAGGCTAAAGCCCAGATCCAAAGTGAACGTGATTATTTTTGACACTTTTTTTTCCCCTTAATTTTAATGGAGATGAACATAAAAGAAAATGAACCAGTCCTAGCAACATAGAGAGGATCTGCCCACAACAGAAAACTGGTTAGACTGTCAGAGGAGAGAGCTTGAGCGTATGGAGTAATTGAGGTGAGAGGGACAGTGCATCTCTCACCTGTGTGAATTTTATTTTAACATACCTGGGACTGCTGAAGAACTTGCATATCTTGGGGGGAATAGCAGGATAGCAGTACAGAAACATTCTTGAAAAAAAGGATTTGCATTCTTCTGCTTTAAAATGAACAGGCATGGAACTGGAGGAATTTAGAAGTAATAAATTGGGTCCAGAGAGAGGTCCAGCCAGTTTTAGTTTAAGAACATGGAGACAAACTAAAGGAAATTCAAATGCTAGTACAGAAACAGTCAAACCCTTCATTCTTGCTTTCATTAGTCCCATTAAATTATTTAGCTTGTTTCAAAATCAGATCATGAGTTTACTTTCAACAGTTCATAGCATGTACTAGTTTGATTTTGCTTTTGATAGGGAAAATCATAAATTATCCATTGGACTGTTAATGTCACACAGAACTAATCAGACATATAATCGTGCATAATCTATCATAAGTTCTCCTGTACTGAAATAATGTTAATTATGAGGATTTCATTTATTATTAATGTGGAAATATGTAGTTCTACTGTATAACTGAAATTAATGGACTGTAATTTTGAAGGGTTACTAACATCATCTTTAGTGTTTCTTAATTAGTCACGTGGTATTTCGGTTTTGACTGGGAAAGCTTATGCTGTGTTCATTTTACAGATTCTTAATTGCCAGAAATCAAAGCTAGAAGGTCAAAATGAAAGATTTAAGAACAGAATTAATTCTTTTTTGGAGATCATCTTTCGAAGTCAAGAATTTTTCTTACTTCTACAGAGACTGAAGCATGAGTAAGGAACAAATGCATTGCAATTTATTTTACAAAAAGCTGTAATTTAGTTATTATTATTGTACGAAAACTCTCATGCAGATTCACCACCAAAAAATACCATGACTCAGCTGATAGATAAAGCTAGGTTAAGAGCAATGGGAGCAATATTTCTCAGTTATCAGTATTAAATGAGGTAGGAGTACACATGGTACTCTTGCTCTCTTTTCTTTTTTGCCTTCTTGGCAGTGTATACTTTTTCCTTCAAGAAATCCCATTAGGCACCTATCAGCATCTTAACATGCCTAATAACTCATGAAATTTGTTTTAAATAATTTGTCTAATAAAACACAGATCATTGCTGACATTATCAGAAACTATTCTCCTTTAGCAACATCCATAAGATCTAGGTTACTTCTCCAACTGCTCAGAACCTTTAGTATGCAATCATTGTTAGTAAAGGACTATTTTATTTCCTTTTTTGTTATTAAGTTGAAAAATACAACCTTCATTGACATCAGTAAAAGATTTCTCAGAACCTATCAAAATGCATCAGAAGGCAAGCATGGAGCAATTTCTGAAAAGGGTTGGAATAGTCCTTTTTTGAGAGTATACTATTAAGAAACAGAACAAAAGCTGAAAAGCATCTTTCTTACATTCCTCATTTCCTAAGAGTTTTCCTGTATTTGTTTCTTGCAGGCCTCTCTTTCCAGTGGTCTGCCAGGTCTTGATGAAGTATAATTTGTGTTGAGCCTGTTTGTTGCACCACCAGTAGTCCTGGGTGCAGATCGTACCAAGCCATCTAAGGCAATATGGCCAAAGTCAAGGGTAACCCCACACTGAAGCCCCACACTGAAGCCAAACATCTGATCATAATTCACCTTGAAAGAAAAGCTGAGCACATTTATTAATAGTAAAATTGGAAAGAGAAGAAAAATTGCTGAATTAATGATGAAACAGAAGTTGCAGCCATGCAGGACGCTGGTTATGACCTAGTGTTCCTGTTGTTCTCAACAAAATCTACAAGTTGTGCATGTTAAGTGCTGCAAGCGACAGAAAATGAATTAGGTGAGAAAACAAGCCTTGGTGAGAGAAAAGTACAAAGTCATTATGATTTTCAAACTTCTAGTAAATCAATCTCTTCCCTGCTGTTTGACCTGATGCCAGGTACCAAGTTCTCCCAAATATATGTTTATAGTTGTGTTATATTTGTATTGGAACAAATGTTCAAGAAATGCTTGCCAAAAAAAGAAAACAAAACCCCCACTGTTTTAATGTCCTAAAAAGGAGAAACAACACGAGGAAAATGTTGTTCTTGCCTTACCTAAACTATCTATTCAGGGATGTTGAATACTGAAGCTTCCCAGAGATGCCTCAGATCCTTTTTAGTTAGACACACTGAGAAAGCTACAGTTCAAGAAAACAAATAAAGCGCTAAAGAAATGGATTACATTAAAACGTCTTATCTGTTAATGTGACTAAAGCTGTTGAATAATGTGAAGCAGAATACATAAAGGAGTTATTTGTTTATGGTATAGTTTTTAGTTTTGCAGTCAAGAGGAAGAAAAAAGACTAACTTTTTGTAGGAGCAGTACAGCAGGCTGTCACAAATTACTGATATAGTGCATTGTTTATTTGAAGACCTGTGAACAAGAGCCGTCAGACAGAACTGGCAAGCACAGCTCCAGCCCAGTCTTTTCAGAGGTTCCTGACACTGAAACACCCTTTTGCAGAGCAGCTGCAGAAAATCAGAGCAAACTATGACAGTGTGGAGACAGTGGGGTTCAGTCAGTTGCTCTTAGCAGCAATTGCTTTGGAGAGGTGCAATCAAGCTCTCTATTACCTGAGTTTGCAAAATTCCTACCTATGGAAACTAGAGGTAGGCTTGCATGGAAACATCAAATCCATGTTGTCCATATTAGTGGCTTCTGTTTCATTGAGTTTCAGACCTTGGCTTCACACATTAGTACTGTGCAATGGACCTGAAGATAGACATTAAGTTCTGACTTTGGAAAAGTTGCATTTGAATCATTATGTGATGTAATTCCTCCTCTGAAGGACAAAGGCTTTCATTTTAGGGGCTTGGATCTGTGGTGATTGGTTGAGACTTTGTAGCAGGAGAATTCTTCTGTTTTGATTGATACTTAGAACCACTCACAAAACCAGTTTCAGTATATTATTTTTTGCATTTGTAGCAGGGTTTTGCCTTTACTGGTAACCTATAGAAGGAAATGGATCCCTTTGGGGGTTTATGTGAGTGTGTTTCATATGATAAAGCCCTCACTGAAGGGCTTTTAAAATGTCTTCCTTCCAAATTAGATTTCTGTCTTAAATCAGATTTTCATTAAATGAAAATTGCAGACAACTAGTGGTGTGGTAAAAACATAATTTGGAAAAACAAAAAAGAGATGTTCCTCTTTTTCCTTCCACAAGTGACTATTTCAAAGCAGAGCTGAAAAACATAGTTTAGCTATGAAGCTCCAGGTATCTTTAGAAATCCTGGATATGCTTTTGTGTGCCTCCAATTCCGGTATAGCACATGGCTGACTACCCTGCACCTGCTGTGATCCACTTCACCCTTAAGACTTGAATCACATACTGTCTTCTCTGTATGATGGAACATGGCAGAAACAGCCCAAAACAGAATCCTGAAGACAGAAGCACTTGGACTTCAAGTCCTTCTTCTGTGCTTTACTTTATGGAACACTTTTTTGATAAATTTTTGCCCAATAATCACATTTTTCCCTAAAAATTGTCACCTTGGATTTGATTTTTATTACTGTCTTGTTCTACACATGGAGAGTGGTGGGTCGATGAGGTGTGAGTGGAGGAAACACAAACCCTGTAACTTTACTTTTAACTTTAGAATGCAGAAGAGTCTTCTGTTGCAGATTACTTAGACGAAGGACAGGATGTCTTAAGTGGCTGGGAGACTTGAGTAACAGCAAGCAAATTACTGACTTTAACACAGACTCATTTGCAGCAGTGGAACCCTTTTATGCTTTTACTAACACATGGAATATGAAATAACTATTTGTAAACATCCGTAGTAGAGACTAGAAAGCACATTAAACCAGTATAATTTACTTTCCATTTGCAACATACTCTGATCTTCTATTTCTACTGCTAGCCAGCCGGCAGTGAAAAAACCATGTATAAATCCATGCTTCAGGAGCAAGAACAAACACCAGAGTTACTGCTTGGTACTTGAGGCTTATGGCAGCATGCATCCCACAGCTCTGTCATTAAAGGTCTCCAACACTTAACAGTATTTGTGAGGTAGTAAATTTGCATTTAGCCCTTTCAAAGCCATGGGAAGATGGTTTTATCTGTAACTGGAGTTGCTTAATTCTGTGGGACTTGGCTTTGTCAAGGAACAGCTAATGCTGAAAGAGCAAACTGTATTGTTTTCCAGGGGTACTTTGCTTTTTTGAGTTAAAAAAGAAAAACAACCAAGAAAACCCCAACCCGTACTCTGGGCTGGAAACTTAAAGCTTTTTATTCATCCAGTCTTTTGTCACCGAGGAGACCTGTGCATGTAGATTACCTTGGGATAAATTATAGAAGGAAATCAATCATTAGAGAAACACATCAAAAACTTCTGTGTTAAAGAATCAAGAGTGACAGATGGTCTAAGCCTGGAACATATGGATTTTGTCAGGCAACAGAAGAAAATATATAAGTTCATGTTCTGGAAAAGTACATGTAACCTCTGTGTGTGTAATCTAAGAAAGAAAGAAGGTGGCAGAGAATTTCAAAACTTAGCATTTTTTCTTTGACAATGATTTAGGTAAAAGCGGAGAAGAAAATATTTGGTCCTCAACCTTTGCAACCTCCCACAAAATGCTGGTGCCAGGAAAAACAGATGGTACTCAGGTCTCTTCTGAAATGATAGTTATTCTGCTCTTGCCAGGTCTCTGGTGTGTGCAAAATATATGGTGTAAGTCACTACTGGAAAACAAGTCATTAATTAATAACATTTCACTGCTCAGGATCAGGTAGGTGAGAGTGCCAGTCAGGCAGGTGCCTCTAAGAAATCTGCTTGCAGAGGAGGAGAACTAGCACAGTAGGAGTTCGCACTCCCCCACCTCCTCTACCTGCAACATAGGCATCTATCATTACGAGTAATCAAGCCTAAAAGTATTTGTCATCCCTAGGGCATGAAGCTGTTTGAAGTCCAGAGTATAAAGAGAACATCAATGAAACAACAAAACAATCAGTCAAGTGTAAAGAAAAAAAAAACAAAACATGTGGGGAAAAAAGGTGGGAAAACTAGATAGTATAATAACAGAAAAAATCTAATTAAATCCTTAACTGTAACTAAGTTCAGTCTGAAGTGACAAACAGCACTTGCAGAATGATTTTTGCTGTTGATGCATTTACTATTTAACTTGCATGTGCTTTTTCTTTGTGAGTACCATGCTAATACTTTTTTGGCTATTTTGAAGCAAGAGTTACCCCCAGGAGCATAAATAACATGTCCATTTTACTCCAAGCTTTTTAGGGGGTGCAGCTCTGTAGATGGTTTGAAATCAGGGCTTTCCAGGAAAACCAAGGCATGCCGTTTGCCGAGGCAGAGGCCCAAACACCATTCTTTTCTACTCACACACTGATGTGTGAAAATTTTAGATTAATATTTATTACATTGCATGAAACATGTGGCTGTGCTAAACTTACTGCAATGTTCTTTTTGATATGTGGTTGCAAGGGTTTGTCTTTGGACTTGCTGTTAGAGAGGCTGACTGTTCTAAGCGTGTGTTATTCTTCTAACTGGTGGTGTAAAGGTGCCCTTTACCACATCTGTGCCAAACTGGGTGATGTGTTCAATGTGAAACCTATTTCTCTGACAGCATGTGTTATCAAAAGCAATACATATTGCTCCTGGAAGAGTCAGTCACATTTTGCCATCTGTGGTTTCATATCTCTTATCAGCTCTTCTATATATCCCATGGTCATTTTGTTTGTGAAGGAGTCCATCCTGTTTAAACACTTTCAACCAGATTGTTGTGCACAAAAAGCTAAGATTTAAAGTGAGTTACATGCTGATGAAAAAACCATTTGCACCACATCTGCCCTGTAGGCATGGCTAGGGTCTTGCTGGAGAGCTGTGCTGATGGGAGAGTGGTTCAGGAGCTGTGTCCTAGTCAGACAGTTATCCTTCCCTCCGAAATCTGCACTACAACAGTATGTAAGCTCTGTTACTTAATACATTGGCCTTGTGAACTGAACTGAGAGCTTATTTTGCAGAAACAAAACGGCCATGAGGTTACCAGGTTCACTGCTGAGCAGATTTCCCTGCAGCCTCTCCAACCAGATGCCAACAACCCAAGTTTCCAGGCTGGAAAACTGCTGAACTTCTCATTCTCTGAAGAGAAATGCAGTCTGTGCCAGGTTTCTCTTCACTCCGCAAAACTTCCAAAGTAGTTTTAGTTCACAGAAAGCAAGTTGTTATTCCTCAGTGTCTTTTTTGTTTTTTGGTTATTCTGACTTGCCAAGGAGAATTTCTATCCTTCCACTGATTTCCTCAGGGAGGAACTGGAAGTAGACTGCGAAGCTAAAGGTTTCCATAAGAAGCTCTACTCAAAAACTCTTTGAAAACAGTGTGAAAATATGGGGTCTCTGGGGCTGGGTCACAGGAGGTTGGTCCCCTCTTAAACAATTCTTAATCAGACTTGCAAAAACAGCATGGAAAGATACTGCATATCTGCACAAGGGACTCAAAACATAAAACAAGCCTCCAAAGGGACAGCAGCTGCATAATTTGTTTCTTCAAGCAAGATTAATTCAGTTGAAGATATCCAAAAGGTTATTCCATGCCTGTGGAAGAAAGACCTTGGGCAGCAGGTTTTCTCAATGCTTGGCTTCTAAACACCAAATAAATCCTTTCTTCTGGGTTGCTGAGAGCAAAGACAGGCCTGCAGTGGTGACATGTTACCCAGGAGAATCTTCCCATGTAATTGTTCTTGTTTCTACAAGAGTAGAAAAAATGACCCGCACCTAAACCAGGAGCTCTCTTCTTCCCTGGTGGTGTACTCAGCCTGACACTGGTTCCTGGATGAAGTGGTTTTAATATTCTTATTTTATTCGATATTGTGAAACGCAATAGTCTTGTTCAGTTTAATTAGAAACAGTTACTGCCAAAGCTAGTTTTAGCTTGATCTTCAAGGATTTTTCATTTTCATTATGCTTTTATTAGTAGATTTTTGGTTTGCAGCCAAGCCTATTGTGTGCTACTTGTATTGATAAACCTTCAATTAAATTGTATCTCAGCCTTGTCTTAAAAGATAAAATAGTCCTTTAAATAACATTATCCTAATTCAGCTTGCATCCTATTTTTCTATGGGATAAAAGAGATCTCATGGCTATTGAGATCCAGTACTAGCCTTTTATGTTACCTAGAGAGAATGCAGACCTACAGGTGCAGTACTGTCTATTAACAGCTCCTTCTGATTTAAAAAGCATACAGTTGTGTCAATAGTATATCCTATGAAAAAAAGATTCTGATTTTTTTTTTCAATCTGAGAATCTGACTGTGACCTCCCACATACTCAAGTCATAGATCATCAGCCAAGTTGTATCACATTTCATAGGCTTGAAAGTAGCTGAGGTCAGAGAAAAATAGAGGTTACAGAGTATTGTCCCAGAGTAATGCTGGAATTAAAGCATTAAATTAAAGCTTAATATTAAAGTACTTGGCTATGACCCAAAAGCTTTGGTAATGCACAAACAAACTGGATGATAATAAAGTCGATGGTTTCAAGGACGGTTGTTTCAGGTGGAGTTAGAAGGTGGAACTGATGATGCAGACAAGAATCAAGATTAGGGCTGAACAGTTTTGAGAGTGGAGATTTCTGAAACTGGACTGAGACTCTGGAAGTAGACAGTGGTCCTGTATCAGAAGCATGGTCAAGATGGTCAGGCAACAGTGCTGTAGTTGGACACAGCCTTGGTTAGTGATGGTGACTGCAAGAGAGGGTTAGGATGACGCCTAGAATTTTGCTCAGTTTTGATGCTGGGTAGTTCTATGGTGAGTTTAAGAGGTGAAGACAGCTCTAGCTTGGAGGTGGTTGTTGCCCTGCAAGTCTCTTGACTACAGCCTCCTGGGGGCTAAGATAGGTGGAATGAGGTTAGAAAAATATTTGTTTCATGAGGAAACAATTTCATGAACATGCAGATATTAATTTCCCTTCATTTTATTCAGTGTTACACAGAAATTAAAATGATGGCAAATACTCAAGAAATATAAGCTTGTTATAATGAACAGATGGCAGCTCAGTGAAAATTTGCATGAAGATCACCAGTCCTTTTATTTACAACACATACATGTCCCGTTTTGTTTTAATTATATCGTTGTTTTTCCACCCAGGCTATTCACTTAAAAAAACAACAAAAACAAACCCCACCACCACTGTGTTTATGTCAACAAAGCTAATAAGCAATCCACACACTGGAACTGTGTAAGCAAATGCACATGGATATTGATAACTTTCTGATAGATGTAGTGTCTGCCTGCGTTGTACAGATCCATCTTGATGTCCCTTATGAAGTCGAAGGAAGCAAGAAAAAAAATCATCTTCAGTAGCTGTCTGGCCAGGAGCTCAGTGCTTTTCTGCATGTTTTTATGTTATGCTTTGTTAAATCCATTTAAAAGTCTTACATTTATGAGTCCGAAATATATGAGGAGAGGAAAAAACCAAATCCTTTCCCTGTTGTCAAAGGCTGTATGTTTAAGACAGGATTTAACTAGTTTCTAGCTCTTTTATTGTCTGGTATACTTTACACTGTAAACGGCAACATTTAATTACAGGTAATAAGCACAGAAGCAGCTAATAGGATTATCAACACCAGCTTTCAGTGCCTTTTGCTCTCTGGTTCAAAAAGGAAAGGTGTAATATGTTACTGTGACCTCAGCAGAGAGCCACGGTAAATGTACAAATAACCACAGGAGGACCTGAACGATGCATATATGAAAATAAGAACTATTTACTCATCTTGAGCCTCATTTGTAAGAACCTTCTGCTGCTTCCAATGGCTGCAACACCCTCTAGTGACATGCCCGGCAGCAGCGGCTGGGGGACACGGTTGAGCTTTGGTGTCTGGTGCTTACACGTAGGACGTTGGAGCATGGGGCCCTTTGAGGCTGCTGTCCGGCAAAACAGCCGGCACAGCTGGCAGCAGGGAGCCGGTGCTGGAGGGGGCTGAGGTGCTGCCCTGCGCCTCCGGTCCCCGGGGCTGAGCTGAGTTTGAAGGCTGAAAAATTGAACTGAGAAAATAATGCCATCAGCCTGCCAAAACTTGCAGCGAGTTTGGGAATAAATCAGCTGAAAACCGTAGTTTCCAGAACCCCAACTTCCCTCTCTTTATGTTTGTTTTTTTTTTTTTTTCCTTAATATAGTGTTCAGTTCAGAAAATAGTTTCAATCATCCAGTTCATTTCTAACGTTGCTCAGTGATTTGTACTAAACCCCTGAGCTGTTCCAGTCTAGAAATACCCAAATTATAATAGGCTTGTCAGCTATTAATACTGTTCAGTCAGTTTTAAGCAAGGTTTAACAATCTACTTGTACATAAAAAACCCAAGGCAAATATGACTAGTTATGTTTGACTTAAACCAACATCCTTACCTAAACAAAAATTTGAAGTCGCCAGCGTACTTATGATGATAAATTTCTTGTGGTATGTTATATATTACTTATATTAAAATAATGTCTCAGAGAAGCACTCGGAGCCTGCAAAGTTTTGAAACTCTTTACTGTCAGCATTACTGTCAACAATATATACATGGTACCTTGTGCGTACATAATATTTCATGCTGGGCTTCTGCTTCATTCAATAAACGCAAGGGACAGAGCCCATAAAATTAGCAGCTACTTACTCTGATCTGTGTCTGCAGGACTTGTGTCGGTTGTAATCTAACTCCAAGTGCAAAATCACTTGGTTTTCATCATCTTTCTGACTGCTTTTCAGCAATTTGGGGTAGTACATTGTTGAGGAAAGGTGTGGTAGGTGTCTTATTGCTCCCTTTTGCAGTTCAGAAACTGAGGCACACTATTTTGACATCAGTGTCAAAAATAGACTTTAATTCAGATTACCAGTGTAGAAAGTCTATGACATGATTTTTTTTCAGACTGCTTAGCATTTCCCAGGGCTGTGGGAATAATTTTAGTCTGCTTCAGTTGCTCTGTTCTTCTGAAATATGACCTCGGCGATCAAGCTGCGAACACGTATAGAATATGTGATCGAAGGCAATCTTTCAAAACTTAGATTCAGTCATTTACTTGTCATCACACAGTTAATCTGTGTTCCTTCACTGCCTTCCTCACAGAAGCAAACTTCCTCCTCCTAAAATCCTCTGCCTCATCCTCTTCGTTTGTGCTAACTTCGTAAATACATCAGTGAAGTGCTCTAGATGCTTTAGGCTTTCAATACACAACCTGAGATGAGTTTTATAGCTCCTTTACATGTGTGCTTGAAGAACTGAAGGAAAAGAAAGACAACAGAATGTCATTACAGATGTTGTGCGTCCAGCATAGCTGGGTTGACAGCCCTGAATCTGACTTTCCTGTATTCTAAGGCTGTAAGATTGAACTCTTCTCTGTTTTCCTTTTAATAACATTATGTCTAGCCTCTGGCTTCTGTGTATGTAATGTAAATTCTCAGGGTTTTAGGAAAAAAGCAAGATGAAAAAAGACATCATGCAAAACCAGCTGTTTGCTTTGTTCTCCCATCCTCAGCTCTTCATTTCTCTTTACTCCTCTGTGCCTGGAGTCCACCAGTGGAGCATGCCAGTTGCTTTGCATAACCAAAGGTAAGTTTAAGCAGAAACATTGCTTTTTAGAAGAAATCTTTAGTGCACAAATGGGAGAAAGGGCTAGACAGACAGAACTTTTTTTAAACGATTAGGTTTAAGATATCATTAAATTTGAGAAGTTATCAGCCTGATAACACTATATTTCTATTTTAGTTCATTTCTACTGCATAGAAAACTTAAATTATATGTCTTGTTTTGTTATTTTGGTTTTTGATCTTTTTTTTTAATAGTGTTATCCTCAATTTGGAAAACAGATCCATTAGTAAATACTCAAGGCTTATTCTGTGCTGCCTTGTGCTGTGCTTTGGTGGAAGATACTTGGTTCCTCATAAGCACTGTGCAATATCTTCAAATTCATGGGGTAAAGACCAGATTCTCTTTGCCATTGCTTTCTCAGGATACTCTGGGTTGTCTTGTTAAGGATTTAAGGTTTGTTCTTAGACATCATGGCCAAGCTCATGCATTTCTAGAATCTTTGTGTTTGTTCAATCA
Organism: Psittacus erithacus; assembly: GCA_009867235.2. Classification (NCBI taxonomy): domain Eukaryota; kingdom Metazoa; phylum Chordata; class Aves; order Psittaciformes; family Psittacidae; genus Psittacus; species Psittacus erithacus. Next base: position 22,159 of record WYDI02038999.1, on the reverse strand, counting down.
CAAGCTACTTGTCTTTGACAGTGATTAAACAACTTTACATTAGACTAGCTGCATGTCCAGAGTTGTAGAGCCAAGTTGCTGCTTTGCCTCTATATACCCTCTTAACTATCAGGCTATTTGAGATGTAGGACAAATTGGTCAAGCTGAAGACAAGGATTTTCATTTATCCATTTTGCAGATTCCTGCCATGAGATGACTTCAAGATTAGATGACTTAAAGATGACCTTATGGATAAGTCATAAAGCTTACTTGTGGTCTGTGCCCATGGCAGGGAGGTTGGAACTAGATGATCTTAAGGTCCTTTCCAACCCTAGCTATTCTATGATTCCATGATTCTATGCGTTTAATATCCTTTTGGGAAAAAGAAAAACCCAAAACAAAACCAAGTTGGTCTGTATGCTGCAATATCTCTCAAAATTTTCACCAGCTTGTGAAAGTTTGGTTGTAAACACTAGTGACATAACCTGAATTTTTATGTCAGTGAGTTTCAGTGGAGAATGGGGGCTGCACAATTTACTTCTGCAGGGCAAGCCACCCATAGGGGAACCAACAGAAAACATTCTTCATCAAAGAACAATCTTCCATTGCAGCTCAGCCAGTTATGAGATCCAATCACTCCCTGCAGAGAAAACTTGAAATGACCCTCAGACTTTTTGGACCACCAGGCCACTGTTGTTTTCAGTGTCAGACTGAGAAGACTGGAGAGCTGGTAAAGTTCTCTCTTATTAAAGTACTGTTTTTCAGTCAGAGGCATGAACACTTGACCTCCTTTATTCTCTTGCTTTATTCTCTTGCTTTGGTGAACTTGTGTGAAGCCATCGCATGCAGTTTTGTAAGAACGCTCCAACTTGGAGATAGCTATCAAAAATACCAGTAAATTCTAGTAAAAGGTTACTTAGCTGTATTTCTCCATAACAACCAACATCATATTCCAAGCCTGCTGCAGTTCTAAATAAACTGTTTTCTCAATATGTGTGAACTCTGGTGTCTTTTTGCCCATCAGTCTTTGTAGACCTTTATATGTCTGTCTCTGATCCTGTAGCATGACAGCATTAGGTTTAAGCTAAGACTATGAAAAACCATCTGCTCGGTCAGTCAAACACAAAGAGTAATTTTTTGTGCCTATATGCTCAGCATGCCTCAAAAAATCCAGTTCAGACCAACTTTTTAAATTTCACTGTGGTCTTGCACACTTCCTCCCAAATGGCAGGCTAGCAGCTCGGGTTGTACAGGTTGGGGTTTGGTGGGGAACTGCTGCAAACCTTTCATCCCTGACAGCAGCTCAGTTCCTCTGCTGCGGGAGCCTGACTGTCTTACAGCTGCAGCCAGTCACTGTAGTCTGGTCTCAGTTTCCTGCCCTGAAGGAGAAGGTGACAGCAAACTGCAGATGATACAGACTGTCTTGCAGCACTCCTGAAATTACTATTGCAGTTGGAGGCTTGAGAAATACTGTTCTAAGTTAACTGAATGAGGAAAGTGTCTTTAAATTTGATAATATATCCCTGGTTCCATCTCAGCTGCTGAAAATGTTTGGATGAAACATGAATTAGCAGAGAAATAAGATAAAATGATCTATATTTTTTTAAGCTTTAATGAAAACAAAAAGAAAAAAGATTGCCATTTTCCAATGTGGTGTGAAGACTGTGAGTTTAAGTGTGATTTTTTGATTTTTCTGGCATTTGCATAGAACCATACTAAGAGCTGACTGGGTTAAGCTGTATATCTGTAGTGGTATTGCTGAAGGAGTGTAGATGAAACCATCTTGTTAGAAAAGTGCTTCATCTGCTACAGCCTTTTCTGATTTGGTGAATTGAAACAAGCTATATGAAGAGGCACTGGATCATGATAAAATAGGTATAGTAAGGCGTATGTTGGAGCTGGTGTAACAATACAAACCTCTACTGGCGAAATAATGCCAGTAAAGCATTAAGTATAGATCAGGCCTAAAAATACTACTAACTTGAAAGATAATGCATTGAAACAGTGTTAAAGGTTTATTACAGTATGAAGTGAAAGCTTAGGATCTGACAATATTCCTATGAAATAATACTAAGCAGTGTAGCACTCTTATGGCTATGGGGATTTCAGCTCTGGTTTTCGGGTGAAATTTAGAGCCCAACAAATAGTGAAGCCAGAAAGGTTCCTGAATTGATAAATATTGGATCAGATTCTGAGGAGACAGTTAGGATTAGCTGAAGGGAAAGCACACCATTTTGTTATAAACTGCGCCAACACAAGTTTTCTGACACTTCTAGCAAACAGCAGTGTGCAATAGTGATGGGTAGTGTTTTACTAATGTTGCTGTCTGGTTGTTGGCATGTATCCTTACTTGTATAGCCACTCCCACATAAATAACTTCTAGATGATATTAAAAGCATATTAATGCATCTTTTCTACCCTGTGAAAACTACAGAATGTCAAAGAAGACACAATTTATTTTCATAAATATACTTTTTGCTGTAGAAATGTAAAGTTATGAAAAGCCACAATTTTCTCACTAGTCACAAGTAGTAAATAACTTAACTGTATCACATTATAGGCATTTAACAAATATTCCCAAACCAGCAGCAACATTTAGCCCTGTGAAATAGATTTGTTCTGGATATAAATCAAGAAGAGCAGAATATGTATATCTTGGCCCTTGTGGATATAAGTGATAGAGTCGTAGTAGGTGACTTGAATTAAGATGGAGCATGTGTATAATGAGTATTGCCTGGACAGGGATGTTTATATACATTTGCTCCCAACATCCCCTTTTCCCTCCCTCCCAAATGCTGCTTATTATGGCTTTTTCTCACTGATAAGTGAATTTTAAGGTTATGTTGCAGTTTTCTGAATTCTGGATGAATGTGTGTAATATATCTCATAAAATGTTAGTACACAGATGGGACTGAGAAAACTTTTTTCAGTTTATGAAGCCATCGTTAGTAATATCTACCACTTATGAATAATAAAAGAAAATGGCCTTTGGCAAATTTTAGAGTTTTGTTTTGCTTTCTGTGGAAATCCTTGAAGAAAACGAAAGCTCAGAAATCAGATGATCAAAGCTTGTGGTACACTATTTCCTCAGGAGCAGTCACATACAGCCTCTGTGATTCACGTGGGTCATACCTTATGCACATGCAGCAAATCCTTTTGTTGTCTCTTTTTTCTTTGGCACTGCTCTTATATCAAGGGGTAAACTTCTGTTGCAGTCAGTTCTCATTCTGTATTTTTAAGGAGCAGACAAAAATGAGCTTGGGTACTACTTTCTTTTTATTTGTTCTGATTTATGCACCATATATACTTGTCTATCTTTGTGATTGCAAATGAAAGAAGATAGAAGATAGTAGTAATAAATGGAAATAAACAGCTACTAAACACAATCTGGGATAAAGATTGATGAGAGGAAGAAAAGTAAATGATAAAAATCTATATTTTCACTTTATTAGGAAATAAGTGGAAGTGAAGGGTAACTGTTTGCATTACAACTGGATCTGTAAACAAATGGGAAAACCCGGCTGATTCTAGGCTATCAGTGCCTCACGGAGCTGCCAGGAGGCTGTTTTGTGTGTATATTGCACTGTTCTGTGCAAAACAGATATGAAGGTTTGGAGGCAGAGAGGAAAGAGAACAAGTTCTTGTTGTGCTGTCACTGATAAGCTCCCACTGCTTGGTTTTGGTCTGACCTGTGCAGGAGATCATACTTGTGGAAGTATGATTTGCAGCTATCTGCCAGGAGTTCAAAGCAGATGAGCCTGGCAAAATGGAATTAAACTGGAAGAACAGCAGGAGTTTGGTGTTTCTCATTTATGAATCCACGTGTGACAAAGGGCTTCTCAGCTCCAAGGTAGTTTCTGAGCATTCAGAATTGAAGGAGTTATGAGATGTCAGTGGGAGCATTTTTTTGGCATGTGAATCCTGCTTCGCTTTGCCATGCCTGTGGTGCTGTAATTTGTGTGGGGTTGCCTGGGATAATTTTGTATTTATGAGAAGAAATTCAGTGGTATTGGCAAGGAGGGGAAAAAAAAAAGTCTACTCTGTCTCATCAAGAAGTACCAATGGAGATACTAGTGGAACCTGTCACAGTCAATGAAAAATTACAACAGGGTTATATTGACTGGTGCTATGGGATGAAAGATTCAGTAAATGAATAACTTGGAACGTGTGAAGGTTGTGGAGAAAACATCCTTGGGTATCAAACACTAAGCATTAATGTTTCAGTAGGAAGGAAAATGAGAAAGTGACTGAAGTTTGCATCATTATTAGCTGGTAATTCTCAAGAACCAGAAAATGATGAAAAGGAATTTTACAAAGAATGCAAAGATGCATTGTTGCTTTGCACGTAAGATAACCAGGAATTTCCTGCAGACTTTGGAGATTTAAGCAAGCGGTATTTGATCCAAAGTCTTCAGTTTTTGAAAGAAAAATGAAATATGTCCCTCAGCCTGTCTTTGACAGTGCACAAAGTTGCTTTTGTTCATGCTTTGTTTTACAGAGTTAGTCTCTACCAGACATCTGTTGCTGGATGGATTAATAACACGCAGTATTTATTTCTTGGCATGGCTTTGCAAACTTCTCAGTGAAAGAAGAAAAAATATCAGTGAGTATAAATTCATGCAGTATTTCAAGTAAGAAAACCAAAGTTCACTAATCAAAGAGTAAATTATTAAAAATTCCTTTCATTTATAACAACAAAGAGCAAATATGAAAATTATACATATTTCTAAAAAAAATAGTATGCTTATGTCTATATTTATATTGTCATGTTCTGCTACCAATTTATTGGTTATTATGATGGAATCTATGAGAAAACCAAAGTCATAACTCTGCAGAGTCAAGGATCTGTACCTAGTTTTAAGCATATAAGAAATATGACTGACTCAAGTAGGCTTAAATGGAGGTTTAAAATTGTGTTGCAAATTTTTGTTATGGCTGGGGCCTTATTTTCTTGCTAATTCACAAATTTATCAAATAACAAGCTTTCATCTAATTTGATTTCATTAGTAAGAAGTGAAATGAGTGCTGTAAGTGTGCAAGGTAAGAGGAGGGAGAGGTTAAAAATAAGGCACTTGAGACAGATGTCTGCAGTCAGTGCTCCGACTGAAAATTCAGAGTGATTTGAAATGTGCAGCATGTCACTATTAATTTCTGATTTATGACTTTCAGGACCAGATTTTAGTCATTTTTATCCAATAGTAAGTAATTCTTGAGATCCTATTAACTGAATACAGACAGATAAAATACCTACCACAGGTTATATGACTTTTGCAAATTTGGGATGCTTACTGTTGAAATCTATCTTGTCTTGTAAATACAATACAATCCATTTGTTTATGTCATTTTTCTTCCTATAAAAGGAGAAAATGAAACATTTGTGCATAGTTGTGTGTAAATTTCTAGAAATAAATCCAACATAAATAAAACTAAACAAACTGACCTCTGTAGTGACTGATGATGCAAAAATTCAGACATATATGTGTGCACATGGACAGGCAAACCTCAGCAATTCATTCCAAGCTGGTTAGACATTGCACAGTTCCAGTCTGAAAACCATATACTAATGTAAATGGGGTGAATTAAATCCTTATTAGCCCAGGAACAATAATGTGCTCATATGAACAGAAGACTTGCACATGACATTTGAAGAGAGTAGGAATGTTGGGCCACCTATGTAAATCATCCTTAAAATTTCTAATCAGGAATGATAAAAGAATGGGATTAAAAACATTAGTATTCAGGTTTTGTAGCCTGTAAAACTGGAGATCTTGAATGACAATAAATAGTCAGCAAAGAGTAAACGTTTGGTTCCTGAAAGAGTAATGGGCATATTTTTTTCTCACTTGAACTTGCAGTGTTACACTCTAAGTCATACTCATGTCTAAGCATGTTCTTAACTATTGACCCATTAGGAACCTGAAGAGGATTCTACTGTCAGCTGAATCAAGGGAGCTAGCTGTGTTCACAAGAGAGCTAGAGCTAATTGTATTGCATGATCATTATTCTTTCCACACAGAGAAAGGTGCAGAGTACCACAACTTTTTATGTCAGGATTTCCCGCAAACCACCTTCTCTATTCTGATACAAATGATTTGTAGTAAACCAAAATTATTTTCAAGAAGGGCTACTCAGTGTTTCTAGTCAGTCTATAATCAGCTTTGGTTTTTCCTGTATGTCTTGATATAAATTTTCAGTACTGAGAAGATTTATGTACTAAAGGTATCAAGATTCTTGTATAATGAATTCCCATGTTCTTTAAAACTACTAATCAATGACGATACATTTTCAGAATTACTTTATATAACATATGCTATATGCTGCTTGCTTCAGAGATTCTTGAGATTTATTTGAAACATAATTTTCAGACTTCACTAATTTCAAATGTTAGATTGCCTTTAGAGAGAGTTTTTTGTTACCCCACTTGCACTGCAGTTGTGCACTGCACAGAAATATGTTGAAGATCTGATGCCTGATTTGTGTATAAACATGAGCAGAAGCCAGGGGATATTATACCTGGCTTTGATAAATTCTATTCAAATTGAAAAGTGATGAAAGGACACAAAATTATTACTTACTTTATTAATTTCTAGTCCAGCTAATAGGAAGCAAATCTTCCTAGAATCCACATTATTTTGTTACCATAATGGTATTTTAACGACATTCCTCTGAAACATTAAACCAAAGTTGAATGCTCTATTGACACATTAGTGTTTAATTTCAGTTCAATTTTAAATTGCAAACCACAGTTTGATATAAATCCATTCCTCCATGTGAGTATTTATTGAATAAATTAGTTATTTTATACAAGCTTGTGCAAACATATACACATATGTATAAATACAGAAATGTAGACAGAAATAAAAATTAATATAAGGTAAAGAAATGTACTGGGAAGAACACTGACTAGCCACAGATTCAGGACTGCAATGATGGGACATATTTTACACGTCCTATGGCTTTCCAGTCCCATGTTTAGAGCAGAGATACAAATGCCCCACTGAAAATTCTTCTTCATAAAGAATAACAGGTTTCTTTTCAGTATCTTCTAATATTTTGAGTAACAATATTTTGAGTAATGATGGCAATGTACTTTGACCAGTAATGCTGATGAAATGTATGTGGACGCTAAGCTGATTCAACTCCCAGGAATAAAAAAAAATAAATCTGTTATCTCATTAAAAATAGGATGTTAAAGAGAGTATAATAAGCATAGCTACCATGCAACATCTGTGTTACATCAGCATAGCATGCATTTCTGGAGGTAGAGAAATACGCATTATGGGAATACAAGTTACCTGTATATATTTCTTAACCTCTTACTGAGAAACTATCCCACATTTCCTAGCAATTCTAAAATTCTACTAGGAGATACAATATGTAAGTCACGCTGTCTGACCATGTCGGAAAAGTAGCTTCTCATATGCCATAAAGGCATCTGAGTGTTAATATGGAAACTTTTTTTTGACCTTGCATGTCAACAGTCTTCCTGTTAATGAAATTTATCGTTATGGTGCCTCATTTTGATGATTCTTACTCAATTGAAAAGGAATTTTCTTTTTTGTTTATTCAAAATAAAAAAGAAAGAAAACAACTATTTTGGGAAGCAAGTAGCTTTCCAAGAAACTGAGCATTAGGGATTCATTTACATTAGCAAAACAAATCCTCTTTTGAGAGAGAAATAAAAGTAACTTTACATAATTTTCTCAAAGCAATGCTACTAAATTTAGGTCTTGTCTCAGGGAATATTCTGAAGATTTTCAAATTTCAGAGGTTTTCAAACCCAGCACTTTTATCATTAAGGGTACATATACACTTTGATAAAGGTTCCTCTGAACTATACTGAAGCTTTGCAGGGCTCTCACTCTTCTGCATTTGGGTTTCCAGTCTCCTGTGGTGTGCTAGTCAGCACAGCCAGACCTTCCAAGGATGCAGTCAGGGAGTGACTGGTACAGCTCAAATCCCTTTTGCAGAGAGCCAGTGGTTTTGCTATTAATTGGAAGAAAATCAGCACTGCAGTATTACTTTGTAGATTACCCAGCTCTAATGAAAGTAGAGTAGGCAACAGAATCACTCTACTGGCATAATAAAAGATATTAACTGAAAAAAAAGACCCTGCAGGATATACTAATTCTCACTCACTGTTTCGTGCTGCCAGTTTCTTTTCCTCACTCTTTCCGTATGATTAGATAGCTTCTGCAGCATATGCTGGAGATAACTGATAGAATTATTTTGGACCGTTTAAAAACAGTAGGTTTTTAATCTTAGCCTATGAACAAAGACTTCAATGCGTAAAGCAAGTGAACCTGAACTACACGTACTAAAATCAGCATATGCTACTTTGAAACACATCTCATGGTTTCAGGGACTTGAATCCTGCATTCAGGGTTGGCAACACTGGAGATCCCATAACCTTTCTTCGCTGCTCCTCCCTCCAGTCTCCATACACATATGCTATTGGTAGTAGCAGTCAAAGCTTTTCTTTCCATCCTGGAAGGCACCAGCCTATGAAAGAGAAAAGATTTTACCCTCAAAGAAATGATTAAATTCAAACTTGTAATATCAATATTGAAAGATCTAATTTAATCTCACGGGAGCTTCTTACAGAGGAATAGTCTTCTCCATGACTGCAGATAGTGGAACTGGGCTCAAAGGAAATGCTGTGATCAAACTCTTCTTACGTTTTCATAAGCAGTTTAAGTTTTACCACTGGTAAATGCAGGTGAAGACTGCTTCAAAATGCTCTCCCCACAGCACACGTGGCTGACAGCTCTGAAGTGCACTTATCCATCACAACAAACCTGGTTTGCAGCTGTTAGATGTATAAGCCGGGACACACAAGTGGAAGTAAGTAAGCCATGTTTGATTGAGAAACGTATAGACTATGTATATTGTAAAAATATATTAGCAGTCAGGTCAGGCCATAAGTTTAAAGCACAGGAAGTGAGATGGAAGTGTGATGCTGCTAACAGCAGCACCAGTTCTTTTTCCATTTGTTAAAAGCACACTACACACATTACTGGAAAAAACATACACGTGGAGAATTTGGTGCAACAAGAATATTATTGGGAAAAGTTACTTCTAGAAATACATCAGATGATGTAATACTACAGCTAAGTTTTGCAGATTAAATGCAATGCAATCATTGGCGTTGCATGTCATAAGGTTTATAGAGTTAGGCATAGATTTACTGAATCTCAGTAAGGTAAATACCATTGTAATTGTCTAAATGCCTTTAAAAATCTTTATTGCTTTGTGCTGAAGTTGTAATTTAAATGTTTTAATTTTTTTCCCCAATTTTCTTGGAACTTTGTAGATCCTGCTGCTATGGAAAAGGGTATATAGGAACACAGAAAAGCAATCCCTCTAAAGTATTGGAAAAGAGTGCCCTGATTCTAGAGGTCATTTCAACATTCCTTGGTGCAGATTTGAAGGCTTTATTGAGTTTTAAAATTATTTAGTGGTATACTTTTTCATAATTCCAGCTTTTTCGCATTTAGCTAACCAAACAGTGCAATTCTCAATTAAAACTCTTAATTAAATTCTTAATGAAAAATGTGACATATGTGGAAAAATGCTGGTGCTTCAGAAGTTTGTACTGTAATGTAGAAAAAAATAAGCATTTCGTTATCCCCTGCAGAATAGAAATTCTGTTTTTCGACTCTAATCAATATTTGCATGTTTTAAGCATACTTCTTACATTTATCTTAAGCAGTTGTTACTTTTTTCCCCCCCAAATTAGGCAAATACTCAAAATCAAAATTTTCAGCTTTATTGAGCTGTATTTGATGCCATTTGAGGTATTTTCCTTTTGAAAAATTTCTATTACCTAAAAAAATATACTCAATTCTAGCAATTACTCATACATGCAATACATGGGTTTAATGGAGATTTATGACAATGAAGGTGAAAGAAGAACCAAGTCCCAGTGTGAATCTTTGTAAAGGATGAAACATACTAAATTCTCCAGGTGTGGAGTTAAACTGCAAACCCCATCTTACTGAATTTCTGAGTCAAGAATTTTAACAACGCAGATCATCTCTCCATCTTAGGGTAGAACAAGTTACTCTGGAGGGTTTATTCCTGTCTTCACCCATGACAGAAGACTTTACAGACTATGGAGGAATCACATATCAGTAATTTAAACTCCAAAGCTGTAAATGGATTAAGTTACGTTAAATTAATCGAAACCCTTGGTCTTCGGCTCAGTATCTGCTATTGCTTTGTTTCAAAGAAAAACCTTAAAGTTTCAGTTTCTACTGAGTCAGTTGTTTGTCATCCTATTGCAAATTGTTTTTTGGCTGAATGTCCATAAAATCAAGTTTATGTGAATTGAAGATCTCATTGACTTGTACTTTTTCTTTGTTTGATTTAAAAAGAAACATTTGCAGCAGGGGATGCAGTCTAAGGACTACATAATATCACATTCCAGAAATGTTGCCTTTTCACTAGTCTACATGGAAGGTGTTGAATGCGTTGCTTTGGGTATGTCATTGGTGAAATACATGTTTACACCATGAGATAAGAATCATGAAAGCCTTATAAAGTGGCTTTTAAAGATTGATTCTTGTTGACAGAAATTACTCTTTGTGTTTTCTTGAATAATAAATTAGTCTTGTTTCAAACTTTGCATTGCTCGCATTGGTCCTCTTTCCATGCACAAAGACTGTGGAACTAAACCCTACTAACATGAGTAAGAGGCTGCTCTTACTCCCTTGAGTTCAAGGGGTTTACGCCTAATCTGCATCGTGACACATGAGAAAGAATCCAATTCCACAATGCACCTTTCTAGCAAGACCTTTCATCTGCTAAATCTGACCTTTAGCTTCAGTTTTTCCACCCTCTAATATCTCTGTGTTGAATGACAGGTTTATGATTAGGGGACAGCCGAAATGTTCAGGGAAATATGAGTTGGCTGTAACCTTTGGTATTCTGGTATCAAGAGGTTTTTAGACCTTCAGACATCCTGCGACCCATTTTAGAGGAAAAGTCCCATCTAAAATTTTTAATAAAGTTTAAATAAGCATTGAGTTTGAAAAAAAAAATAAAAAATCTTCAAATGCCTGGACCCTGGGAAATCTTCCTCTCCCTAATTGTGATTCAGCAGTTCCTCCACTGTCAAACATGTGATAAATGCCAAAGCGGCAAAAGCACGTTGTGCTCAGTATGCAGTTAAAGGCACATTTGCCTTTAGACCTGTGAATTTAATATACAAGTTTCTAAGTGAGCCCTACTCTTTCTGCCTTAACATCATTGATCTGAGTGAAAAATTTAAAGCTTTTATTTTCCCTTTTTCTCTCCATACATTTGTCTGCTAGGAATGGGCACAGCTTGTATGAGAAGGAAGAAAAATCTTCTTTTGCTACCCTAAAGCATGTTTTTTTTACAATAAAACAGTATTGAAAGTTCAATGTCAGTAGCACTTAATCTCAAGATGATCGAGAATTCAAACAATTCATGGCACTTATTTGCATATGTAACTGACAAAATGTTATCTGTCCCAACAAAGGAAATGAAAGATTTGAACATTAATTTGTATTTTATTGAAAATGAAGTCTGCAGTGCTTCCATTAATGCACCGAATAAGAAGAACTGAGATTTTCTAGTCTTTTATTCACCTTTTTACTTTCTTTTTAATCAAACAATATTGTGAAAATAAAGTGAGAACATCAGAGGCTGGTCTCCAGATACTAAAACTTTTGTTATCTCTTATTCACCTTGTAAGAGGCAGTGAGAAATAAAGAGAAAGACACAGAATCTCTTTCTGAAGGAGTACCCCTTTCTTGCAGCTATTTTTCTGGCCATTTACCATCCTGGAGTAGAACCCCTGGTCAAAGAGGGAGAGACCTCCCAAAATATTCAGGAACAAAAGGTTACAGGAAAATCAGGTTCAAATACAGGCTGTGTTGCTGGTAAAAGAGATTTGACCTTGCATATTACACATCTCAGGTAAGAAAAACATCAGGCTTTCAGAATCCTCTGGGCATCTAGGCTGAGAGAGAAAAAAAAAAACCGATCAAAACCAAACCCAAATCAGCCAGAAACCAACCACCATCAGCAAAATCCAGCCAACCAAACAAAATAAACCCTGAATCCCCCCAGAAACAGGCCTTGCTGATGTAGGCTTCTCTATTCCTTTTCTGTGTCTTTCCCCCCATATTTTAAGAACATTCACACATTCACTCAGTCCAGTTAAAATCAGGGTGCCCTTCAAAGCTGCAAACACTTTATAACCCCAACCAATTCTACGCACTTGCTTACCTCTGTATAAAGAGACATATACCTTAAGAAACTTTGAAAAAACCTGCTTCTCTGCTATTTTGAGTTCAAAAAAATCTCACAGTAGCAGCTTCCTAAGGAGACGTTACGTGGTATTTACATTTAGATGGATCAGTCATTGTCAGCATTGCCTGTGTTACCCTGGAGTGTGGCTCCAGCCAAACAACTTGAGACAAACAAGGCCGGGAACCTTCAAGCAAGTGGTTCCCGCAGTGCAGCCAGGAAACCTTTTAATGCAAGTTAGAAATGAAGAATGACTTCTAAGGACTTGTAGCAATTAAGTAATTAGTTTTGTTCTTGACTGGCCCAAGCCACAGTAGTTGTGAGTTATTAACTCTGTTCATCTGTCCCTTTCACTTTTTTTGTCCTTGTTTGCTCCCTAATTTTCCAGGGGAAGCTGTTTTCACCTTGAATTGTGGTGTGATGTGATAGTTGGCAGCTTTTATCTCTGCCTGGATTTCACCCTGGAAACATTCAGTGATTACAGAAGTTATGTGTTACATAGTGGTTTGTAGGGTGTTTTGGAGATAAGAATGAGATAATTTGCTAACTATCCACCAGATTAATAGCCTGAGCTCTTAGAAAAACAGATAGAAACTACCAGCTGATTTGCCGGTAATCTTGTTTCTGTGCTCTATTTTAAAGTATTTAGGAAATTTACTAGTTAAAATTAAATGAGAGAAAACAAAGCTCCTCTAGTATACACGCAGAGAATGTTCTTACTGTTTCTTGATATATTTTGCAAAGATTTTTTTTGGGGGGAAGTTATTTTAATATTGAGGTTTGTTCTTGTGAGGACATGCATGCATATTGGGTTGCAGTAGTTGTGTCATACACATCCTGAGGTGGTGAAGTTTTCACCAAAGGTGATTACTGGATATATCCTTGGGAAGCCCCTGCTGCTGAGGTTTGCCCCAGGGAGAGCTGTGAGCCCTGACCCTGCTCAGCAGTTCATCCCTGAGCCTTCCTGCTGGGATTTATTTTATTTTTCCCTTCCAGAAAATTTTTCTTGCCTGCCTGAGCTATCTCTCTACAGGTTTAACCTAGCTGCAGACAAAAATCCAGATATTCAATAATACAGCATGGACCACTTAGCAGACAGGCACACACTTGAATATATGCTTAGATGAGCCTGAAAACCCAATTTTTCTGTATTTTTTAACTCTGTCCCAATAGTTAAGAGTACCAAAGCCTAAGAAGACAGATCAAATAAAGGAGAAAATCTGAAAGTGAGGAGTTCAATAGAAAAAGAAATGCAAGTTGTTAGGGGAAGGGAAAGGGCTGATGCCAGTTTTCCCCAAAGGTCTCACCTTTGGCAGCGCGGTGCCCCCGTGGGCTGTTTGTTGGGGTGGGCTGACTGATAAGAGCAGACACGCTCTAAGCTCGCTGTAGGAAAAGCAAGGAATGGGAAAGGTTTGTCTCCTTTGATTACCTGAGAAGCCGTATCTGGTAATGTTCACTTTCAGAGCGGACTGCTACATACAAGTTTTGAAATAATCCGCAGAGAAGTAAAGGATCCTGACTGCTGGCCACGGGCATTTTCCCTGCCCGGTGTTCTGATATTTCTGTTCTTTTCCATAAAGCAGAGCAGTGTGAGTAACAGAGGAGTGAGGTTACTAACAGCACCTTCATATACCTCTTAAATTGTTTATTAGGATGTGCTCTGGGAAGGAGATATTTGAATCTTCTTAGGCAAAAAACTGTTGTAAATACTGAGAAGTTTTGTAAATGGGAGACATAAACTTGGCTATTGTTTAAACAGAAACAGCCACTTTCTTTTATATTTCTGTGCTCAGAAATGCCTGATTCCTGCTAGAAAACCCTCAGGCTGCAGTAGGGGTAGGGTAGGGCCAGGCCTCCCTCTCTCAGCACCCACTAATTAAAACTCTCAGCTCCTCATGTTAATCACAGAATGGTTCGGGTTGAAGGGACCTTCAAGATCATCCAGTTCCAACTCCCCTGCCATGGGCAGGTAAACCTTCCAATGACCGGGTTGTACTGGAAGCTACTGTAAGGTCTCTGTGGAGTCTCCTCTTCTCCAGGCTGAACAACCCCAACCTACTAAAACTAGAATGATGATGTATACAGCATTCCTGCAGCAAATAGACATGTCAGAATGCTTTTTCCTTAGTAATTTTAATTTATACAAGTGAGAAAAGGACATTTCCAAGCATCAGTTAACATAAGAACGATATGTAGACGTACAAGTCTCAGAGGCTATACTGTCTGTCTCAGCATGCTTTGAGACACATCAAACCCCATCTATATAAAGGGTAGTCTTGCCTATCGCAGGCCTTTCACTTTATTGTGTGGGCAGTTTATTTGACTTTTCTGTTAGTGTTATTTGGTTAGAACATTATTAAGGTTTTCTCTGCTCTAGTTATTTCTGAGTCTTGGTGATGACCAAGGTCTAAGACATAGCAGAAATAAACTTACACTTCCCAACTTCTGCAGTTCTTCTCTAGGCAAGGCTGGGCTTTGCAGAGGGGATGCTATAATAAAGGAGGTTCTCATGGAATGTCTGCTGCCCTGGACTGTACTGCTGTTGAAGGGTGTCACAGGGTGGGCATCATCCCTTGCAGTCCCCCTTCAGCTGCCTAAACCAGTTTGTGAGCTGTAGTTGAGGGTGAGCTATGTTTCAGGCATTTTCTCTAGGTTTTAAGAAACCCGGGGCTATTTGAGGATGTTGCTGCAGAGGGCTGAGGGGATGGCAGCAGCCACCACACCTACTGGGCAGCTGCTGAGCCCTGCAGGACCCCGTTGCTTTGCTGTTTCCCTTCTTTCAAGGTCATGTGATTCACTGTTTGCTGTGGCTGTGTGCTGTGGGAAGGTGGCCCATGCTGTTTGTGCAAGCCACCACGGTGATGTGCTACTGACTCGTGTTTGCACACGTGTGTGTTACTCCATAGGACATCAGAGAGAAATCACTCCTTCTGCAGGCAGCCCTGATGCACTTTTCAAAGACTTCAGCAGCAGGGTCTGAGATGTGAATTCAGGAAGATGAGGGGTTGTGTGCACTTCAGGAAGAAATAAAAACCTGTTTCTGCTGTAACAAGCCATGCCAGAAACCTAGCCCAAGGAGCACTGCACATGGAGCTATACTGGTATAATTTCTGCCAATGCTCTGCAGCTCAACCTTCTCTATTATCTTCTGCCTTCCCAGCTCTTACCTGCAGCTCAAGGCACATGCCTAGGCAGTGTCTCCAGACTGACTACATTAACAGATAAAAGAGAAGTTTGATTTCAAGTTCAAGAAAGGGAAAAAAAAATCCCAACAACAAAACCTTCCACAGCTTGCTCTCTTATAGACAAAACTTCCTTAAGTGATGTTGAAACACTTAGGGTTCTTGAACCTTCATTTTTTTCTTTGCTTTCAAAAGATAATGATGGTGGTAAGAGGCACCTAACAGTGTAATCACACATAGATGTGTTTTATAACCATTTGAAGCAGCAGGTTGAGATCTCTGTGGTAAAAGGGAGGATTAACCAACTCTGTGGGAAAAGACTCCTGCTTTATCTCACAAAGTTAGTGCAGCTGTCAGTGAAGGGCAAAAGGGAAGTTCATCCCTATTAAAAGTTAGGAAAGTGTGTGGAAGGTGGGGATTTTGTTGCTTAAATACTTAATCATTTTTATTTGCAGTTTGAGGTGTCCCTGAAAGGGAAGTGGGTTTGGGTTGCCTGTTGGGGAGTAGTGTGATAGGGGGGTAGTTTGTCTAGGGTTTTGTTTGACTTTTGGAGGGTTGTTTTAGGCAGACTTTCAACTTTGGATTAGTAGACTTGTTTGTTAAATTGGAGGCTGGATGATGTTTTGTATTCCTGCCTGTTTTTCATGTGCTGCTCTCAAAGTGATTAGGTAACCATTCTGATTCCCCTGAGGTTAAAAACTCTGACATTCTCCTTTATAAGGTAATAAGAGAAAGTGTAGCCACAGGAAGCAGCATCCTGGTTATTGTCTTTTGGGATTAATGACCCTGATGGCAATAACTGGAAAGACAAGGCAGGTGGGAATTAGAATTGCACAAGCAGTGAAGCCTTGGGTTACCTTTTTCTCTGAATACATAACTTCCCTGGAACTGCCTTCTTGCATATCGTTCCCTAATATTCTCACTAGATACTCAGTATGTAGCCAGTAGCATGTTCACCAACACAGAATGATGCAATTATGTAAATTCTGCAGTACCTTGTACCCTTTGCATGTTTAAGCAAACTGGAGTAAGCTGTTCTTTGTCTCTGGCTTTTGTAACTAGCTGGTACTACCTGATACAAGCATAAGCAACTATGGGAGGCATCTGAAAAAATGGAATGCTCACTGAAGAGTGTTAGCTTTGAATTACAACAGTCTGAAAATAATTTTATATGCATTTGTGTCTTGGATGTACATTTGCAGGGACCTACAGGGATGCTGCAAATCTTGAGGATTTGTTTGTATTTAGCAGCCACTTGTTTTGTCTTTTGCTGCTCAGTGTAAGAGAGCTGTGGTACTTCTAGGTTTGTTGATTTTGCCATGAGAACTTGCACCCTTGCTTTCTGATATAATTTCTTTCCCTATGGTGTCTGGCCATAAGTGGCATTGTGAAACAAGCTATTAGAAGGGATTTTACCCCTCTGTCTAGGAAAGCTCAGAGGTTCTTCTGATCTTGTAATGTAATGATGATCCTAGAAGACGTGTCCCTGTTGCTCTAAAATGGTGAGCTTGTTTTGAAGCCTCTGGTGAGTAAAATTGTTGCCAACAGAGCTGAGCCTGTAGCTGTCCACCAGGAGCATTCAGCTTGATGGGGTCTGTCATGACAGCTGAGGGAGGATAGGTCATTTCTGAGGTTGCCAGAAGCTGTCCCAGAGTGGGGTTTGTACACAAGGACTGAAAACCCTCGCCACCTCCTCACGTAGGTTTCTGTCTGTTCACTCCAAACATGGCCTAATGTGCTCAGAAGTCTGTGAAATACTCTGTCCTTTTTATGCCACTAAATCAAGCTTCAATTTGCAAAGAAACCTGATGGCAGCTGAATTTTATCTTGTTTGATATTTGATTTCATCTTAAGATTCTAGTTGCTACACCATTCATTTTGAAAGAACCATCAAATAATTCTTGCAAATAATTCGGTAGAGTATAGCCACATATGAAAAAATCTCAGTAGACTTATTTAACCTTGTGAATCAGTTTCATTTCCTACATGTTTAGAGCTTTATGAAAATCCATGTTTTTATCTGCATCTTGCAAATTCTTCATTGTATTGAGGTTTTTCATTGAAAAAGTTCAAAATCTTGACTGATATTCTAATGACTTCTGCTACTGAATGCTGATCAGCTCAGCATAAATGGTCAGACATTCCTTGTAGCTGCTGTTTAACCTGAATGCTGTCAAAATAATAGTGTTTGCTACTCATGTGCCTCCAAATTACTCTTGTTAATGGTGCTTTAGTTGTTTCTGAAATCATCCTTCAAAGATGAGTTTAAGTGACATCTGTGTAGGCCTGAAGACCTGAATTGCCTTCTAAATCATATCCATTTGTGCCCAGGGATTTAATTAAAATATTTTGAAATACAAAAAGAGGGAAAAAAAGCTTTGGAATGTTTCGAAACGAGACTTTTCCCTGCCCCCATTCAGCAGCCGTGCTCAGAGAAACAGGGGACTGTTCATAAATATGCTCTAATTGCCTTAATGAAGTACGTAATCACATGATATTGGAAAAATAGAATGGAGGTGATATTTAATGGGATGAAGGAATCTCTGCTACTTCTAATTACAAGCTGCAGTTTTAAGGCTCTCATCTGTCTTGAAACTTCTAAATTTTGGATGCAAGACATTTTATACCTCTGGGTTTTGCTTTTTATTAAAACACACAAGCATCTTATCATGGTTTGCACCATCTAAACAATAAAAAATTCCATTGACAAAGTAGATTATTTAGATTTAGAGCTAAAGAAAAACAAGAGAAATGCAGACATGGCTAGGAATTTAGAGTAGCCTAGGCCTTTGCTGTCCTCTAAATTCAGGGTGAAAACTGAACTCATTGAACAGAGGAGGTTCTTTGCTATTGAGAAAGGAAGAAGAACTGAAGATGTTGGAATAGCGTCTGTGTTAATACCTGTATCTTTAACTCTGTAAGGGTAGTAAACTGCTGAATTTGTGTGACTGTATAAGCTGCTTTCTTCTAGTGATAAATCTCAGACTGAATTCTTTCTTCTGGCTTATCTTGAATTGCTGAGCATTTGCATGATTAATGAGGGGAAAAGTTCTTACGCTATTGTTGCTAAGGGAACAGCCACCTGTATTTGTCTGGTGAGAACAACTGTCTCTGTATCTAAGCAAAGGAAATCTGGGAGCAACTATTAATAGTGGCAAGCTTGCATGTGTTAGGGGAACCATGTGGGATTAAAGACAATGTTTGCTTGAAAGGAGTTTGCTTGTTGCAATATATTGAGGAGGAGAGGTGCATTTTCCTAGCAGTGGTCTGAGCAGACTTTGCATCTTGCTTTCTGATTATTCTTTTTGAAGTCACAGACACTGTAGATCAGTGTTCACCTGTAAAGCATAAAGCATGTCTTTTTTTTCTGTTTTTTATTCCCTTTGAATAACAGTATGCAGTGTAAGCCAGCCCAGAGTCAGTTATGGTGCTCTCCTGCTTATTTTATGGCTCCTGTCATGTTGGTTTGGAAATACATTAGGGTTTCAGTTGTAATGTCTGCCTTCTGTTCACCTCTGATCTTTTCTGTTGCAAACCTGTCATTTGCTCTGACCCAGTGTATCAGTCACTCAACCTAGAGGAAGCTGCCTGTTTTGATTTAGTGACTCTGGCCAGAGTAAATTTAGTGCCATCTGCCATGATAGAATTTGTATAATTGTTTAATCTCTAGTTTATTCTTTCCTTCATCCCACTGTAAGTGTGACTCCGAATAAGCTGATACTCAGCAGCTTTACATTCCTGATGATGTAGGTCTCTTAATGTAATAATAATGATGTGATATCCATTTCAGCCATGCCCTCTGTGTTTTGTACTGTAGAGTATCAGTTGTACTGCTCATTACTGTGTTTTGTCCTCAATCTAGCATGTTACCTTTTTGTCTGAAGCCAGCAGTGATTCCCAGGAATCTACCATATATACATTTAGCTGCTCTAATTCAATTTTTATTCTAGGAATTATTCTGGAGTAGCTAAATCAAATAAACTACCCAGTTGTGTACAAACTGTGAATCTGGCATAAAGGTTGGGGGTACAATTGCTTCCTGTAGTCTGAATGAAGACTGCTGTTCAGTTTTAGAAACATGTGGATTGTACTAGGTTGCTAAATGAAGCTGTGGAGGTAACACTGAGCAAAAGCTAACGTCTGATGGCAGCATGCAAATAGAGGTACAGCTCAAATGGACTGTGGGTCTATACAGAAGACTTTCCTTGGTGATGTTTTTGTTGATCAAGAAGGCTCATAAAATATAATTCTTCTTGTTAGTATTTAACAAGTTTATTCAACAAGTTTGCTAAGTCGTTTACCTTAATAGCTGTATGACACTTTCATAAGGTGATGTTATGTAAGCAAACAAGGAATGCTGAACTGGAGATCTGGGTTTTAATAAGTGACTGGATTTTTTTGTGTTGGTGGCCATTATATTGTGAAAAAAAAACCAAACAACAACAACAATAAAACCCAAAAAATAAACAAATAAACCACAAACCCAAAAACAAACCAGCAAACCTTTTTAACAATCCAGAAAAGCCCACAACCCCTAAACCTTTCCTCCAGCCTCCCTTTCCTTAAGGAAGCATCTCATTGCATATCCCTCTCTGTGTCATATCATCTACTAGTGGTTGTAGCATGTGAAAATTTTTTCTCTGCTATTTGAAAAAGAAGTATGAAGGAAAGAGGCAAACCAGTTTTCTTTGTAGTCCCATCACATTTCCAAGATGATATCTGCACTCCTTTTGTCCTCTGATGGTCCTATGTAGTAAAACTTTCATGATTGTGTTTTTCAGACACTAACTATTGGTTTAACATAAGTCCTCACAGGGTACTCTATTCTGGAAATATATATTGTTACCCTTATCTATATGACAACATTAATTTTTAAAAACTTTGGATGTTCATCTTATCTGAGAGCTGCTTGAAATAGAAGAATAAAAGATTCAAGTTTAAGATATAGAACACTTTTTGTAGAATATGGCACAAAGAAGGATATTAATGTTTGAAGTGATTTTAGCTTTCCTGCACTCTTTGTGGGTCTTTAGCATTCTCTGCTGTCTCTAATCTCCACTGTATTGTTCAGTTCTTTTAATCTTAATTCTTTGTGCTGCACTTTGAGCATCAAAAAGCACATTCGATATCCAAAAAAAACCTTCATTCAGATGTTTGCTCTTCAACAGAATAGTTTTGAAACATGGATAGAGAACAAGAATAAAGGAGTGCAAACAGTGTAAGGAAAGTCGTGAGTGTAAAGGGAAGAAAGGGGCTCTAATGAGAAAGATGGTGAAGGTATAGTGACTGCATTGTAAGGAAAAGATAAAAGTCCAGTAACACTGAAATAACACTGTGTTTGTTAATCTAAGAACTTCATGCAGCATGTAATGGCAAGCTGTGGTCCTGGAGCAATTCTACACTCACCTAAAGGATTTCAATTCTGTCTCAGCTCTCACCCTTACAAGCAGAAATTTTGCTCAGGCTTGAGCAAAACTATGGAAAGTGTGAACATTGCTTTCTGTCAGCTGATCTGAGGCCCGGTTAAACGGCATCTAAACTTGACCACAGCTGTGGTCCTTGCCAGAGATTTGCTCTGGAATGATGGCCAGTAACTTAAGTCACCTTTGAGTTCCCTCGATCTGGTTACTTTCTAACTTATATTGGTGTAGGTTTGCATTCTTTGTCTTTCATACAGCTCTGTGCAACTGAGTCTCCCAGCATTAGGGGAGCAGCTAGTCTTATTCTGAATACTTGCAGTTCCTGTAGTTCCTGATGTAGACCCATGCTGCTATGCTCTAGATATTTTGCCTTAAAATACCATTCTACACCAGTTTTGTCATCTTTGAGGTGCTAGCATTTTGATAATGGTATGCAACACAGATGTGAAAAGCTGTCTGACTACAAGCTCTGCGTGAGATGTGTGGCTGAGCGAGTCATACAACTCTAGACCAGGGTAATGGCTGTGTGAATTCTGCCTCACAATTGAGTGTTCAAACATAAACACTTTTGCTAATTTAAGAACTGAACTACAGTGGGCAGTCTCAGAATTTATCTCATAAAAAGACAAGACATGTCTCTTGCAAATAGATTTTTTTTATAAAAGATAGACATGAAATTAAGAGCTTGGGAAACTTTTAGGAACCTAATTATGGTCCACAGAAAAGGTGTAGCATCTGGATTGTAAAGCTGATCACGCTAGTGCCACAAGAAGAAAATACGAGTTAACTGAGGGAACTATAGTTTTTAATTGTACTTTTGATCACCCAGAAGAGTCATTAAAGAAGCCTGACAAAGTCATAAAAACTGTAAAAACCATTCCAGGGGATTTCACTTTTTAAAATTGAAAAAGGGAGCAAGACATTGGGAAAAAAAGCTAGTGAAGCTTTCTTTTTGTGTGAGCTTGCTCTCTGCAGGTAAATGTTTGACTGGGTTCATTTCACTTTTAATTCTTAATCTATATTCAAGCCAAAGTGTAATATCAAGGGGAAAAGAAGGGAGTAATGGAAGATATGTCTACTGAAAAAATGCCACTACATATGGTGGGATGTTTTTCCCCTCTCATGGAGTGAGAATTTGTGTATAAACAAAAGGCACTTCTAAACCTTTGTATTAAATTTGATGCTGAATTTTTCCTTGCCAGGAAAAATACTGATGTATTGTTGTCCTGGGTTCAGCAGTAGCAGTCATTTTTCTCCTTCTTAGTAGCTGGTGCAGTGCGATGTTTTTGACTTTCAGCC